>JAWPHD010018521.1:0-15000 GCA_037043455.1 Cyrtodaria siliqua | reverse complement strand
CTGCCTGTATGTCTGTCTGTCCGTCTAGGCCTCTGTCTGGCTCTCTGTCTGGCTCACTGTCTGGCTCTCTGTCTGGCTCTCTGTCTGACCAGTCTGGCTCTCTGTCTGGGCTTCTGTCTGGCTCCTTGTCTGGCTTTCTGTCTGTCTGTCTGTCTGGGCCTCTGTCTGGCTCTCTGTCTGGGTCTCTGTCTGGCTCTCTGTCTGGCTCTCTGTTTGTCTGCCTGTCTTCTGTTTGGGTCTCTTGCTCGCTGTCTGGCCTGTCAGGGTCGCTGTCTGGCTCTCTGTCTGGCCAGTCTAGCTATCTGTCTGGATCTCTGTCTGGCTGTCTTTCTGTCTGTCGTCTGTCAGTCTGGGCCTCTGTCTGACTCTCTGTCTGGCCTGTCTGGGTCTCTGTCTGGTTCTCTGTCTGTTCTCTGTCTGGCTCTCTGTCTGGCTCTCTGTTTGTCTGTCTGTCTTTCTTGTTTGGGTCTCTGTCTCTCTGTCTGGCCTGTCAGGGTCGCTGTCTGGCTCTCTGTCTGGCCAGTCTAGCGCTCTGTCTGTGTCTCTGTCTGGCTCTCTGTCTGTCTTTCTGTCTGTCTGGGCCTCTGTCCTGGCTCTCTGTCTGGCTCTCTGTCTGACCTGTCTGGCTTTATATATATGTGTAAGAACTGAATATATATGTGTAAGTAACTGAATCCCATATGCGTAAGAACTGAATACATATGCGTAAGAACTGAATATATATGCGTCAGAACGGAATATATATGTATAAGAATTGAATATATATGTGTAAGAACGGAATATATATGCGTTAGACTGAATATATATGCGTAAGAACTGAATATTTGCGTAAGGACTGAATATATATGCGTAATAACTGAATATATATACGTAAGAACTGAATATATATGCCTAAGAACTGAATATATATGCGTAAGAACTGAATATGTATGTGTAAGATCTGAATATATATGTTTAGGAACTGAATATATATTTGTAAGAACTGAATATATATGTGTAAGAACTGAATATATATGTGTAAGAACTGAATATATGTGTAAGAACTGAATATATGTGCGTAAGAACGGAAGATATATGCGTAAGAATGGAATATATATGCGTAAGAACTGAATATATATGCGTAAGAACTGAATATATATGCGTTAGAACTGAATATATGCGAAATAACTCAATATATAAGCGTAGGAAACGAATATATGCGTAAGAACTGAATATATATGCTTAAGAACGGAATATATATGCGTAAGAACGGAATATATATGCGTAAGAACTGAATATATTGCGTAAGAACTGAATATATATGCGTAAGAACGGAATATATATGTGTAAGAACTGAATATATATGCGTAAGAACTGAATATATATGCGTAAGAACCGAATATATATGCGTAAGAACTGAATATATATGCGTAAGAACGTAATATATATGTGTAAGAACTGAATATATATGTGTAAGAAATAAATATATATGTGTAAGAACTGAATATATATGTGTTAGAACTGAATATATATGTGTAAGTAACTGAATACATATGCGTAAGAACTGAATATATATGCGTAAGAACTGAATATATATGCGTCAGAAAGGGAATATATATGTATAAGAACTGAATATATATGAGTAAGAACTCAATAGTTGCGTAAGAACTGAATACATATGCGTAAGAACTGAATATATATGCGTTAGAACTGAATATATATGCCTAAGAACTGAATATATATGCGTAAGAACTGAATATGTATGTGTAAGATCTGAATATATATGTGTAAGACTGAATATATATGTGTAAGAACTGAATATATATGTGTAAGAACTGAATATATGTGTAAGAACTGAATATATATGTGATAAGAACTGAATATATATGTGTAAGAACTGAATATATATGTGTAAGAACTGAATATATGTGCGTAAGAACGGAAGACATATGCGTAAGAACGGAATATATATGCGTAAGAACTGAATATATATGCGTAAGAACGGAATATATATGCGTAAGAACTGAATATATGCGAATGAACTGAATATATATGCATATGAACTGAATATATGCGTAAGAACTGAATATATATGCGTAAGAACGGAATATATATGCGTAAGAACGGAATATATATGCGTAAGAATGGAATATATATGTGTAAGAACTGAATATATGTGTAAGAACTGAATAGATGTGTAAGAACTGAATATATATGCGTAAGAAAGGAATATATATGCGTAAGAACTGAATATATGCGTAATAACGGAATATATATGCGTAAGAACGGAATATATATGCGTAAGAGCTGAATATATGCGTAAGAACGGAATATATATGCGTAAGAACTGAATATATGTGCGTAAGAACTGAATATAGTGCGTAAGAACGGAATATATATGCGTAAGAACTGAATATATGCGTAAGAACTGAATATATGCGTAAGAACTGAATATATATGCGTAAGAACGGAATATATATGTGTAAGAACTGAATATATATGCGTAAAAACTGAATATATATGCGTAGAACCGAATATATATGCGTAAGAAATGAAAATATAAGCGTAAGAACGGAATATATATGTGTAAGAACTGAATATATATGTGTAAGAATTGAATATATATGTGTAAGAATTGAATATATATGTGTAAGTAACTGAATACATATGCGTAAGAACTGAATATATGTGCGTAAGAACTGAATATATATGCGTCAGAACGGAATATAATTATATGTATAATAATTGAATATATATATGTGTAAGAACTGAATTATATGCGTAAGAACTGATATATATGCGTAAGATCTGAATATTTGCGTAAGGACTGAATATATTTGCGTAATAACGGAATATATATGTGTAAGTACTGAATGTATATGCGATAGAACTGAATACATATGCGTAAGAACCGTATATATATGCGTAAGTACTGAATATATATGCGTAAGAACGGAATATATATGTGTAAGAACTGAATATATATGTGTAAGAACTGAATATATATGTGTAAGAACTGAATATATATGTGTAAGAACTGAATATATATGTGTAAGTAACTGAATACATATGCGTCAGAACGGAATATATATGTATAAGAATTGAATATATATGTGTAAGAACTGAATATATATGCGTAAGAACTGAATATATATGCGTAAGAACTGAATATTTGCTTAAGGACTGAATATATATGCGTAAGAACTGAATATATATGCCTAAGAACTGAATATATATGCGTAAGAACTGAATATGTATGTGTAAGATCTGAATATATATATGTAAGAACTGAATATATATGCGTAAGAACTGAATATATATGTGTAAGAACTGAATATATATGTGTAAGAACTGAATATATGTGTAAGAACTGAATATATATGTGTAAGAACTGAATATATGTGTAAGAACTGAATATATGTGCGTTAGAACGAAGATATATGCGTAAGACTGAATATATATGCGTAAGAACTGAATATATATGCTTAAGAACTGAATATATATGCGTAGAACTGAATATATACGCGTAAGAACTGAATATATATGCGTAGAACTGAATATATATGCGTAAGAACTAAATATATGCGAAAAAACTCAAAATATATGCGTAGGAGCTGAATATATGCGTAAGAACTGAATATATATGCGTAAAAACTGAATATATGTGTAGAACTGAATATATATGCGTAGAAGGAATATATATGCGTAAGAACTGAATATATGCGTAAGAACGGAATATATATGCGGTAAGAACGAAATATATATGCGTAAGAACTGAATATATGTGTAAGAACGAATATATATGCGTAAAAACTGAATATATGTGCGTAAGAACTGAATATATGTGCGTAAGAACGGAATAATATATGCGTAAGAACGGAATATAAATGCGTAAGAACTGAATATATATGCGTAAGAACTGAATATATGCGTAAGAACTGAATATATATGCGTACGAACGGAATATATATGTGTAAGAACTGAATATATATGCGTAAGAACCGAATATATATGCGTAAGAACTGAAACATATATGCGTAAGAACTGAATATATATGCGTAGAACGGAATATATATGCGTAAGAACTGATATATATGCGTAAGAACGGAATATATATGCGTAAGAACGGAATATAAATGTGTACGAACTAATATATAGTGTAAGAACTGAATATATATGCGTAAGAACTGAATATATATGCGTAAGAACTGAATATATATGCGTAAGAACTGAATATATGTGTAAGAACTGATATATATGCGTACGAACTGAATATATATGCTTAAGAACTGAATATATCTGCGTAAGAACTGAATATATATGTGTAAGAACTGAATATATGCGTAAGAACTGAATATATATTCGTAGAACGGAGTATATATCTGTAAGAACTGAATAATATGCGTTAGAACTGAATATATATTCGTAAAAACGGAATATATATGCGTAAGAACGGAACATATATGTGTTAGAATTGAATATATATGAGCCGCAACACACGAAAACGTCCCTTCGGACGTTCAGACGACAACGTCATAACGTAACATTTTATGACGTCGGCCGGTAATCAATTTATTACTAATCAAATTTCTATTCACTTCTGTGTTTAACCTAATTATTATATCATAGGGAATATGTTTCTTAATATAAATAGTTGATGCTATAGAAAATGGTAATTGTTTATGTATTTTGTTGTTATTTAATCAACGACGTCGTCCAAGACGTCGACGTCATCTAGCAAAATTAATGGTGAGTACAATCTTTAATTTTCAAATTGAGATAAAATCATTTTTAATTAAGATATCAACATAAAATAAAGAGATTTTTAAGAGAAAATCACAGTGTTTCATGAACGTCAAAAAACAAAATGTGAAAATTTTGTCTGAAGGGTCGTTTTCGCGTGTTTCGGTTCATATGCTTAAGAACTGAATATATATGCGTAAGAACGGAATATATATGCGTAAGTACTGAATATATATGCGTAAAAACTGAATATATAACCGTAAGAACCGAATATATATGCGTAAGAACTGAATTATATGCGTAAGAACGGAATATATATGCGTAAGAACGGAATATTTATGCGTAAGAACTGAATATATATGCGTAAGAACTGAATATATATGCGTAAAAAAGGAATATATATGCGTAAGAAATGAATATATATGCGTAAGAACCGAATATATATGCGTAAGAACTGAATATATATGCGTAGAAACTGATATATGCGTAAGAACTGAATATATATGCGTAAGAACGGAATAATATTTGTAAGAACGGAATATATATGCGTAAAAACTGAATATATATGCGTAATAACGGAATATATATGCGTAAGAACTGAATATATATGGGTAAGAACGAATATATATGCGTAAAAACTGAATATTATGCGTACGAACGGAATATATATGCGTAAGAACTGAATATATGCTTAAGAACGGAATATATATGCGTAAGAACGGAATATAGATGCGTAAGATCTGAATATATGCGTAAGAACGAATATATATGCGTAAGAACGGAATATATATGTGTAAGAATTGAATATATATGCGTAAGAACTGAATATATATGCGTAAGAACTGTATATATATGCGTAAGAACTGAATATATATGTGTAAGAACTGATATATGCGTAAGAACTGAATATATATTCGTAGAACGCAATATATATCTGTAAGAACTGAATATATATGCGTTAGAACTGAATATATATTCGTAAAAACGGAATATATATGCGTAAGAACGGAACATATATGTGTTAGAATTGAATATATATGAGCCGCAACACACGAAAACGTCCCTTCGGACGTTCAGACGACAACGGACGTTCAGACGACAACGTCATAACGTAACATTTTATGACGTCGGCCGGTAATCAATTTATTACTAATCAAATTTCTCGTCACTTCTGTGTTTAACCTAATTATTATATCATAGGGAATATGTTTCTTAATATAAAAAGTTGATGCTATAGAAAATGGTAATTGTTTATGTATTTTGTTGTTATTTAATCAACGACGTCGTCCAAGACGTCGACGTCATCGTGCAAAATTAATGGTGAGTACAATCTTTAATTTTCAAATTGAGATAAAATCATTTTTAATTAAGATATCAACATAAAATAAAGAGATTTTTAAAGAGAAAATCACCGTGTTTCATGAACGTCAAAAACAAAATGTGAAAATTTTGTCTGAAGGGTCGTTTTCGCGTGTTTCGGCTCATATGCTTAAGAACTGAATATATATGCGTAAGAACGGAATATATATGCGTAAGTACTGAATATATATGCGTAAAAACTGAATATATAACCGTAAGAACCGAATATATATGCGTAAGAACTGAATATATATGCGTAAGAACGGAATATATATGCGTAAGAACGGAATATATATGCGTAAGAACTGAATATATATGTGTAAGAACTGAATATATATGCGTAAGAACGGAATATATATGCGTAAGAAATGAATATATATGCGTAAGAACCGAATATATATGCGTAAGAACTGAATATATATGCGTAGAAACTGAATATATGCGTAAGAACTGAATATATATGCGTAAGAACGAAATATATATTTGTAAGAACGGAATATATATGCGTAAAAACTGAATATATATGCGTAATAACGGAATATATATGCGTAAGAACTGAATATATATGTGTAAGAACGAATATATATGCGTAAAACTGAATATATATGCGTACGAACGGAATATATATGCGTAAGAACTGAATATATGCTTAAGAACGGAATATATATGAGTAAAAACTGAATATATATGCCTAAGAACGGAATATATATGCGTAAGAACTAAATATATATGTGTAAGAACTGAATATATGCGTAAGAACTGAATATATATTGTAAGGGTTGAATATATATGTGTAAGAACGGAATATATATGCGTAAAAACTGAATATATATGCGTACGAACGGAATATATATGCGTAAAAACTGAATATATATGTGTAAGAACGGAATATATATGCGTAAGAACGGAATATATATGCGTAAGACTGGAATATATATGTGTAAGAACTGAATGATTATGTGTAAGAACTGAATGTATATGCGTAAGAACTGAATATATATGCGTAAGAACTGAATATATATGCGTAAGAACGGAATATATATGTGTAAGAACTGAATATATATGTGTCAGAAATGAATATATATGCGTAAGAACGGAATATTTATGCGTAAGAACTGAATATATATGCGTAAGAACTGAATATATATGAGTAAGAACTGAATATATATGCTTAAGAACTGAATATATATGCGTAAGAACTGAATATATATGCGTAAGAACTGAATATATATGCGTAAGAACTGAATGCATATATAAGAACTGAATATATATGCGTAAGAACTGAATATATATGCGTAAGAACTGAATATATATGCGTAAGAACTGAATATATATGTGTAAGAACTGAATATATGCGTAAGAACTGAATATATATGCGTAAGAACGGAATATATATTGTAAGAGTTGAATATATATGTGTAAGAACGGAATATATATGCGTAAAAACTGAATATATATGCGTACGAACGGAATATATATGCGTAAGAACTGAATATATGCTTAAGAACGGAATATATATGCGTAAGAAATGAATATATATGCCTAAGAACGGAATATATATGCGTAAGAACTGAATATATGCGTAAGAACTGAATATATATGCGTTAGACTGGAATATATATGTGTAAGAACTGAATGTTTATGTGTAAGAACTGAATGTATATGCGTTAGAACTGAATATATATGCGTAAGAACTGAATATATATGCGTAAGAACGGAATATATATGTGTAAGAACTGAATATATATGTGTCAGAAATGAATATATATGCGTAAGAACTGAATATATATGCGTAAGAACTGAATATATATGCGTAAGAACTGAATATATATGCTTAAGAACTGAATATATATGCGTAAGAACTGAATATATACGCGTAAGAACTGAATATATATGCGTAAGAACTGAATGCATATATAAGAACTGAATATATATGCGTAAGAACTGAATATATATGTGTAAGAACTGAATATATGCGTAAGAACTGAATATATATGCGTAAGAACTGAATATATGCGTAAGAACTGAATATATATGCGGAAGACTGGAATATATATGTGTAAGAACTGAATGATTATGTGTAAGAACTGAATGTATATGCGTAAGAACTGAATATATATGCGTAAGAACTGAATATATATGCGTAATAACGGAATATATATGTGTAAGAACTGAATATATATGTGTCAGAAATGAATATATATGCGTAAGAACGGAATATATATGCGTAAGAACTGAATATATATGCGTAAGAACTGAATATATATGCGTAAGAACTGAATATATATGCTTAAGAACTGAATATATATGCGTAAGAACTGAATATATATGCGTGAGAACTGAATATATATGCGTAAGAACTGAATGCATATATAAGAACTGAATATATATGCGTAAGAACTGAATATATATGCGTAAGAACTGAATATATATGCGTAAGAACTGAATATATATGTGTAAGAACTGAATATATGCGTAAGAACTGAATATATATGCGTAAGAACGGAATATATATTGTAAGAGTTGAATATATATGTGTAAGAACGGAATATATATGCTTAAAAACTGAATATATATGCGTACGAACGGAATATATATGCGTAAGAACTGAATATATGCTTAAGAACGGAATATATATGCGTAAGAAATGAATATATATGCCTAAGAACGGAATATATATGCGTAAGAACTGAATATATGCGTAAGAACTGAATATATATGCGTAAGACTGGAATATATATGTGTAAGAACTGAATGTTTATGTGTAAGAACTGAATGTATATGCGTAAGAACTGAATATATATGCGTAAGAACTGAATATATATGCGTAAGAACTGAATATATATGTGTCAGAAATGAATATATATGCGTAAGAACTGAATATATATGCGTAAGAACTGAATATATATGCGTAAGAACTGAATATATATGCTTAAGAACTGAATATATATGCGTAAGAACTGAATATATACGCGTAAGAACTAAATATATATGCGTAAGAACTGAATGCATATATAAGAACTGAATATATATGCGTAAGAACTGAATATATATGTGTAAGAACTGAATATATGCGTAAGAACTGAATATATATGAGTAAGAACTGAATATATATTCATAAGAACGGAATATATATCTGTAAGAACTCAATATATATGCGTAAGAACGGAATATATATGTGTAAGAACTGAATATATATGTGTAAGAAATGAATATATATGCGTAAGAACGGAATATATATGCGTAAGAAGTGAATATATATGCGTAAGAACTGAATATATATGCGTAAGAACTGAATATATATGCTTAAGAACTGAATATATATGCGTAAGAACTGAATATATATGCGTAAGAACTGAATATATATGCGTGAGAACTGAATATATATGCGTAAGAACTGAATGCATATATAAGAACTGAATATATATGCGTAAGAACTGAATATATATGCGTAAGAACTGAATATATATGCGTAAGAACTGAATATATATGTGTAAGAACTGAATATATGCGTAAGAACTGAATATATATGCGTAAGAACGGAATATATATTGTAAGAGTTGAATATATATGTGTAAGAACGGAATATATATGCTTAAAAACTGAATATATATGCGTACGAACGGAATATATATGCGTAAGAACTGAATATATGCTTAAGAACGGAATATATATGCGTAAGAAATGAATATATATGCCTAAGAACGGAATATATATGCGTAAGAACTGAATATATGCGTAAGAACTGAATATATATGCGTAAGACTGGAATATATATGTGTAAGAACTGAATGTTTATGTGTAAGAACTGAATGTATATGCGTAAGAACTGAATATATATGCGTAAGAACTGAATATATATGCGTAAGAACTGAATATATATGTGTCAGAAATGAATATATATGCGTAAGAACTGAATATATATGCGTAAGAACTGAATATATATGCGTAAGAACTAAATATATATGCTTAAGAACTGAATATATATGCGTAAGAACTGAATATATACGCGTAAGAACTAAATATATATGCGTAAGAACTGAATGCATATATAAGAACTGAATATATATGCGTAAGAACTGAATATATATGTGTAAGAACTGAATATATGCGTAAGAACTGAATATATATGAGTAAGAACTGAATATATATTCATAAGAACGGAATATATATCTGTAAGAACTCAATATATATGCGTAAGAACGGAATATATATGTGTAAGAACTGAATATATATGTGTAAGAAATGAATATATATGCGTAAGAACGGAATATATATGCGTAAGAAGTGAATATATATGCGTAAGAACTGAATATATATGCGTAAGAACTGAATATATATGCTTAAGAACTGAATATATATGCGTAAGAACTGAATATATATGCGTAAGAACTGAATATATATGCGTAAGAACTGAATGCATATATAAGAACTGAATATATATGCGTAAGAACTGAATATATATGCGTAAGAACTGAATATATATGCGTAAGAACTAAATATATATGTGTAAGAACTGAATATATGCGTAAGAACTGAATATATATTGTAAGGGTTGAATATATATGTGTAAGAACTGAATGTTTATGTGTAAGAACTGAATGTATATGCGTAAAAACTGAATATATATGCGTAAAAACTGAATATATATGCGTAAGAACGGAATATATATGTGTAAGAACTGAATTTATATGTGTCAGAAATGAATATATATGCGTAAGAACTGAATATATATGCGTAAGAACTGAATATATATGCGTAAGAACTGAATATATATGCTTAAGAACTGAATATATATGCGTAAGAACTGAATATATACGCGTAAGAACTGAATATATATGCGTAAGAACTGAATGCATATATAAGAACTGAATATATATGCGTAAGAACTGAATATATATGTGTAAGAACTGAATTTATGCGTAAGAACTGAATATATATGAGTAAAAACTGAATATATATTCATAAGAACGGAATATATATCTGTAAGAACTCAATATATATGCGTAAGAACGGAATATATATGTGTAAGAACTGAATATATATGTGTAAGAAATGAATATATATGCGTAAGAACGGAATATATATGCGTAAGAAGTGAATATATATGCGTAAGAACTGAATATATACGCGTAAGAACTAAATATATTATGCGTAAGAACTGATTGCATATATAAGAACTGAATATATATGCTTAAGAACTGAATATATATGCGTAAGAACTGAATATATATGCTTAAGAACTGAATATATATGCGTAAGAACGGAATATATATGTGTAAGAACTGAATATATATGCGTTAGAACTGAATACATATGTGTAAGAACTAAATATATATGTGTAAGAACTGAATATATATGCGTAAAAATTGAATATATATGAGTAAGAACGGAACATATATGTGTAAGAACTGTATATATATGCTTAAGAACTGAATATATATGCGTAAGAACCGAATATATATGCGTAAGAACTTAATATATATGCGTAAAAACTGAATATATAACCGTAAGAACCGAATATATATGCGTAAGAACTGAAACATATGTGTAAGAACTGAATATATATGTGTAAGGACTGAATATATATGCTTAAGAACTGAATATATATGCGTAAGAACTGAATATATATGCGTAAGAACTGAATATATATGCGTAAGAACTGAATGCATATATAAGAACTGAATATATAATGCGTAAGAACTGAATATATATGCGTAAGAACTGAATATATATGCGTAAGAACTAAATATATATGTGTAAGAACTGAATATATGCCGTAAGAACTGAATATATATTGTAAGGGTTGAATATATATGTGTAAGAACGGAATATATACGCGTAAAAACTGAATATATATGCGTACGAACGGAATATATATGCGTAAGAACTGAATATATACTTAAGAACGGAATATATGCGTAAGAACTGAATATATATGCCTAAGAACGGAATATATATGTGTAAGAACTGAATATATATGTGTAAGGACTGAATATATATGCGTAAAAATTGAATATATATGCGTAAGAACGGAACATATATGCGTAAAGAACGGAATATATATGCGTAAGAACTGAATATATGCGTAAGAACTGAATATATATGCGTAAGAACGGAATATATATTGTAAGAGTTGAATATATATGTGTAAGAACGGAATATATATGCGTAAAAACTGAATATATATGCGTACGAACGGAATATATATGCGTAAGAACTGAATATATGCTTAAGAACGGAATGTATGTGTAAGAACTGAATATATATGCCTAAGAACGGAATATATATGCGTAATAACTGAATATATGCGTAAGAACTGAATATATATGCGTAAGACTGGAATATATATGCTTAAGAACGGAATATATGCGTAAGAACTGAATATATATGCGTAAGAACTGAATATATATGCGTAAGAACGAAATATATATGCGTAAGAACTGAATATATACGCGTAAGAACTGAATATATATGCGTAAGAACTGAATGCATATATAAGAACTGAATATATATGCGTAAGAACTGAATATATATGTGTAAGAACTGAATATATGCGTAAGAACTGAATATATATGAGTAAAAACTGAATATATATTCATAAGAACGGAATATATATCTGTAAGAACTCAATATATATGCGTAAGAACGGAATATATATGTGTAAGAACTGAATATATATGTGTAAGAAATGAATATATATGCGTAAGAACGGAATATATATGCGTAAGAAGTGAATATATATGCGTAAGAACTGAATATATATGCGTAAGAACTGAATATATATGCTTAAGAACTGAATATATATGCGTAAGAACTGAATATATATGCGTAAGAACTGAATATATATGCGTAAGAACTGAATGCATATATAAGAACTGAATATATATGCGTAAGAACTGAATATATATGCGTAAGAACTGAATATATATGCGTAAGAACTAAATATATATGTGTAAGAACTGAATATATGCGTAAGAACTGAATATATATTGTAAGGGTTGAATATATATGTGTAAGAACGGAATATATACGCGTAAAAATGAATATAATATGCGTACGAACGGAATATATATGCGTAAGAACTGAATATATACTTAAGAACGGAATATATGCGTAAGAACTGAATATATATGCCTAAGAACGGAATATATATGTGTAAGAACTGAATATATATATGTGTAAGGACTGAATATATATGCGTAAAAATTGAATATATATGCGTAAGAACGGAACATATATGCGTAAGAACGGAATATATATGCGTAAGAACTGAATATATGCGTAAGACTGAATATATATGCGTAAGAACGGAATATATATTGTAAGAGTTGAATATATATGTGTAAGAACGGAATATATATGCGTAAAAACTGAATATATATGCGTACGAACTGAATATATATGAGTAAGAACTGAATATATATGCGTAAGAACTAAATATATATGCGTAAGAACTGAATGCATATATAAGAACTAAATATTTATGTGTAAGAACTGAATATATATGTGTAAGAACTGAATATATGCGTAAGAACTGAATATATATGCGTAAAAACTGAATATATATTCGTAAGAACGGAATATATATCTGTAAGAACTGAATATATATGCGTAAGAACGGAATATATATGTGTAAGAACTGAATATATATGTGTAAGAAATGAATATATATGCGTAAGAACTGAATATATATGCGTAAGAACTGAATATATATGCTTAAGAACTGAATATATATGCGTAAGAACTGAATATATATGCGTAAGAACTGAATATATATGCGTAAGAACTGAATGCATATATAAGAACTGAATATATATGCGTAAGAACTGAATATATATGCGTAAGAACGGAATATATATGTGTAAGAACTGAATATATTCGTAAGAACTGAATATATATGCGTAAGAACGGAATATATATTCGTAAGAACTGAATATATATGCGTAAGAACTGAATATATATGCGTAAGAACGGAATATATATGCGTAAGAACGGAATATATATGTGTAATAACTGAATATATATTTGTAAGAGCTGAATATATATGCGTAAGAACTGAGTATATATGCGTAAGAACGGAATATATATGCATCAGAACTGAACATATGTGTAAAAACTGAATATATATGCGTAAGAACTGATTATATATGCTTAAGAACTGAATATATATGCGTCATAACTGAATATATGTGTTTGAACTGAATATATATGTGTAAGAACTGAATATATATGCTTAAGAACTGAATATATATGCGTAAGAACTGAATATATATGCTTAAGAACTGAATATATATGCGTACGAACTGAATATATATGAGTAAGAACTGAATATATATGCGTAAGAACGGAATATATAAGTGTAAGAACTGAATATATATGCTTAAGAACTGAATATATATGAGTAAGAACTGAATATATATGCGTAAGAACTAAATATATATGCGTAAGAACTGAATGCATATATAAGAACTAAATATATATGCGTAAGAACTGAATATATATGTGTAAGAACTGAATATATGCGTAAGAACTGAATATATATGCGTAAAAACTGAATATATATCCGTAAGAACGGAATATATATCTGTAAGAACTGAATATATATGCGTAAGAACGGAATATATATGTGTAAGAACTGAATATATATGTGTAAGAAATGAATATATATGCGTAAGAACTGAATATATATGCGTAAGAACTGAATATATATGCTTAAGAACTGAATATATATGCGTAAGAACTGAATATATATGCGTAAGAACTGAATATATATGCGTAAGAACTGAATGCATATATAAGAACTGAATATATATGCGTAAGAACTGAATATATATGCGTCAGAACGGAATATATATGTGTAAGAACTGAATATATGCGTAAGAACTGAATATATATGCCGTAAGAACGGAATATATA
>JAWPHD010018520.1:0-39525 GCA_037043455.1 Cyrtodaria siliqua | reverse complement strand
CACCCTAGGGCCGATATAAAATTCACGCGCGCCAACATCCAGTATGCAAAACATTAGTAGCTAGCGGCATCTACGCACAACATGTCTCTAATATGCAAGAAAAAGAATCTATCATGGGTATTCGGTTCAGATAGAGAATTCCAACCCTCGGAATTCCCTATCTTCACCGGATACCCATGACAGATTCTTTTAATGCTATTTAAGCATAAATTTGGCGCAGTTTTGAGAAATTGCATGAATTAACCCCTTTTCTGAATTGTTTATATTAAGGTCTGTTCTGTATTCTTAATTAGACACTTGAGTTTCTTTAACATTTTAATACTTCAGGATTGTTGTGCGTCTCTTTAATGTATTTCATGTTTAACACCTGTAAGTATTTGACATTTGAATCCATCATGAGTTAATGGCAACTCAGAAATTTAACATCTAAGAGTAATTTAAGTGTGTTTTGAAAAAAACTAGGTAAAAGATAGACAACTATACATTATATAGTAAATACAACACATAGGTTAAATCAGGTATAACAACGTTGTAATGAAATTTAGCACTATGTTTGAATATAAATTATTTATTTTTTCCATATTTTTAAGCCATCCGTAATGTGAAGTTTAAGATCTTGGATGCCGTGATTGCTCAAGAGCCTATACACAGGGGAGGTGGTCAGATTATTCCAACAGCCCGTAGAGTGGCTTACTCTGCCTTCCTTATGGTGAGTAATTTTAGATCATATTTATACACAGGGGAGGTGGTCAGATTATTCCAACAGCCCTTAGAGTGGCTTACTCTGCCTTCCTTATGGTGAGTAATGTAAGATGTTTATACACAGGGGAGGTTGTCAAGTTATTTCAACAGCCCACATAGTGGCTGACCACCTTCCTTATGGTGAGTAATTTAAGATGCTTATACACAGTGGAGGTTGTCAAGTTATTTAAACTGCCCTCAAGATGACATAGTCTGCCTTCCTTATGGTGAGTAATTTAGATGCATATACACAGGGGAGGTGGTCAGATTGATACAACAGACAGCAGAATGGCTTACTTTTTAGCTCGACTATTCGAAGAATAGAGAGCTTATGTAATCACTCAGGGGTCGGCGTCGGCATCCCACATCAAGGTTTGCGTGTAAGCTGTGTTTACAAGTCTATATCTCTTACATTTCTTATCCTAGCACAAACAAATTTGGCCATGGGCTTCCTTATAGCATTATCTTAAGGGGTGCATAAGCAATTTTGGTTCCTGTAACCCATGGGCTCCCATGGAACCCAAATTATGATAAAATGTGTCCCATTCCACATCAAATTTTGCGTGTAAGCTGTCTTAACAAGTGTATATCTCTTACAGTTCTTACCCTAGCACAATCATATTTGGCCATTAGCTTCCTTATAGCATTATCTTAAGGGCTGCTTAGGTAATTTTAGTTCCTGTAACCCCTGGGCTCCCATGGAACCCAAATTCTGATAGTCCTTAAAATGTGTTTCATTCCACATCAAATTTTGCCTGTAAGCTGTGTTTACAGGTCTATATCTCTTGCATTTCTTGTCCTAGCTGAACTAAATTTTGGAATCGGTTTCCTTATAGAATGTTGTAAAGGGTTGGGTAATTAATTTTGTCTTCTACAAATTCTGGGCTCCCATGAAACCCAACTAGTGATGGCCCATAAAATGTCCAATAAAGGTTTGCATGTAAGCATGTATACATCTATAAATTTGGTTTGGGATTTCTTATAGCATTATGCATCTTATCTTATTCATACTTCACTCATATTAGGGCATGGGCTCCCTCCTCCCCCCACCCCCCACCCCTCCACAACTTTTTTTTTTTTTTTTTTTTACATATTTTTGTGTTGTTTTGGTGAATTCTTACAAAGCTTCTTACACATATATTGCCCTCACTACCCCCACCACCCACCCCACCTCTCGCCCACCCCCACTCAAAACTTGATCTTTTTTTACATAATTCTCTGTAGTTTTGATCAATTCTTACACATAGCTATGTTGCGCCCCCAACCCCACTCCACATTGTTTTAGCCTTGTTTTCTGAAGTTATATACTAGCTATATAATTTATTATTCTATGAAAAATCGAATAGTCGAGCTGCGCTGTTCTCCGACAGCTCTTGTTCTTTCTTATGGTGAGTAGTGTATGCAGTGGAGAGATAAATATACACTGTGGAGGTGGTCAGATTATTCCAACAGCCCACAGGGTGGCTTACTCTGCCTTCCTTATGGTAACTAATTTACTGAAGTTGAGTAATTTAAGTTGCATGCAGGTGATACATCAGCCCTTAAGGTGACTAAACTCCTGCTTGGCTTCCTTATGGTGAGTAGTAATGTAAATAGTGGGGAGGGGATCTGATTTTTACAACATCCCTCAACACAAAGAAATATTTTCAAGCCTATTGTATTGTGTCTGTTGCTTATGAGAAATATTTAACACATTTTAATCCTTTACCATCAAAGAAAAAATCATATTCCCATAAAAACAATATCTCAATATTTTAGTATCTTAAAGGTGAATGGCCACCCTTTTTGTATTATTATTAATTAACATATTTAACTCTTAAACATCATTTGAACATTTCTTGATAGTCCCGGAGAGAAACCATATATTTAAAACTGCTACTAAGTTGTATGTGAAAATATGTATTATTTGCATGACGTAGATACTACTTTTACCACAGCGGGACTGCACGGGGAAATGAGGTAAATCTGAATTGTATAGCTGCACAACTATTGCCAGATAATTGATAAATACATTTACCTGTGGATTAATTTACCTGTTCGGCAAAGAATAGGGCCACTGCAGATCCCTTTGTAGGGATAGGCAGAAGGGTAGAATCCCCCCAAATTCATGTTCATTTTATCATTTTTTGTTCATGTTCATTAAAGGTCTTCATCATTATCCCTGCATTGTTTCAGGTGCGATCTCGCTCGCATCTAAAGAGCAGTGGCAGAAAAACAATAATGTGGCTCCAGCGTAAATTGAGTTTCTACGATAGAATTTGCAGCAACTCTGCAGTTCAGGGTGAGAAGGTTCTAGGCCCATTTTCCATATTTTATCTCGATGTACATGGAAGATGAGCCTGGCATGTTCATGCCTTTTAGGCGCCATATAACCTTTTCATGTGTTGGTGCGCCTTAAAACCCCAATTCAATTCAATTAATTTACCTGTTCAAAGTTTTCAACGCCATCAAATAAAATCGTATTCTTTTCACAGATATTGCAATGTGTGAATTGTAAATATCTATTGTTGTGTATTGATTTCGATTTAAACAAACATAAACATGTTCATGAAACAAAACATGGCCAGAGAACTTTAAGGCAGTTGGTTTGTATTTACGAAAATGTCGTGAAGTATTTAAAGATAATTTAACAAATTTTACATATGCAGGCTGCAGCTATGGAGTGGTAAAAGACTTGCTTGTAGTTTAAAATCAGTAATTATTTGTCTGTTCAATTGACATGATTGAAACGTAAATGTAATGATATCATAGAAGAGAAGGTGTTAACTTTCCATATACAGGTTTATAACTTTTAAACTCTTTTACACAAAAAATGGTGATTATCAAATTCCTTACAGGCCACCCCACGTATGATGGAGCCGTACTATTTTGTTGAAGTTCTAGCCCCAGCTGACTGTGTGTCTGCCGTCTACACAGTGTTGGCCAGACGCAGGTAAGTAGTTCAACTAGCGCAAACAATTTTTTATTCGTCAAATAACTGTATACTGAATTCTAACGGTTACACAGTATCTATAAATCAATTTAAATGAATTTGAAAAACCTTGAAGCATTTTTATCTGCTACCAGCGTTAAAGTTGGTACATCAGGCTTTCTTCTAAAAGAATCCAAAATTTAAAAAGTGTTCCACGTCGTGATGATGAAAATGTCCTATTATCAAAATACAGTAGTAGCATCGTGTTCTTCAGGTCATAAATTTGAAGTCACCATAAAATTTTGGAACCAAACTCAAAATGCTACACATAACGTAGGAAAGCACTTCATATTACTGTGCCAAATTAATTTCCGTTTAAATCCGGGTCAATTTTAGGCTGATATATATTAATTATGTTTAGTCCCTTTAGAATAGAAACTATCATTATTTGTCAATTTGAAGTTGGACCCCTAAACCCCTAAAAAAACAACTTTCTTGATAAAAAGCATTTACTTAATATGATCACGCTCTCTTTTCATCCAAAAAACAGAGGTCATGTGACACAGGATTCACCGGTACCCGGCTCACCTTTGTACACTATCAAAGCTTTCCTGCCAGCTATCGATTCATTCGGCTTTGAGACGGACTTGCGAACACACACGCAGGGTCAGGCGTTCTGTCTGTCCGTATTCCATCACTGGCAGATCGTCCCCGGTGACCCCCTGGATAAGAGTATACAGATACGCCCCCTGGAGGCACAACCAGCAACACATCTGGCGAGAGAGTTTATGGTGAAGACAAGACGACGCAAGGTTTGTGTATTTAATTTATTGTGTCGCCTGCATAGCATGGCATAAACTTAGCGATCACTTTGTTCATCGCCTGTCAACCATTGTCTTCATCACACTTTACCTGCAACCTAACCTTGGTCATAACTTGAAAAGTATTTAACCTATGTTCATGAAACTAAACACACATCTTCATCTTACCCAAAGAAATGTTGTTACACATGTCCAGTAACTTTCATTTTTGCAGAGTAATGTCCCTTTTCATAAAACTTTAAACATCAAAATATTGACCTATGGTCATACAACTTTATACAGCCATTGACATGTACAATAACTCAGAATTTTATTTTGGCAGAGTTATGGCCCTTTTCATAAAACTTTAACCTGCAACCTAACCAAGCTCATAACTTACATAATTTGACAAATATTGATCTATGCTCATGAAACTTCACACATGTCTTCAGCTTACCCAAAGAAATGTTGTTACTCATGTCCAATAACTCTGACTTTCATTTTGGCAGATATATGCCCCTTTTCCTTAGACTTTAACCGGCAACCTATTCTAGCTCGTAAAATTTTCAGTTATAGTCGTGAAACTTTTTTGTAATTTCTCCTTTCAGTTATCAAATTATCCAATGCAGAGTTATGGCCCTAATCATAAAAAATTAAACATATGCTGCTTCATAATTTATGAAGGAATGCACCCTCTGTCTTCAAACTGTTTACTATATTAGATTGTACTTGCTGAACTAAGCCTCCTAGCTATTTGCCTCATCTTTTATACGAATGTACAGTGAATGATCTGTCTTGATCAAATCATTTAAAGAAACTAACTCACCAAATAGTGATAAAACTACACCACAAAACCGTTAAAACTCTATCCAAGGGTTCAGCTCATTTTATAATGTATATACCTGTAGACACAATGTTTTGAACAAGTTCGAGAATCGCCCATGTTACCATAGTAATTTAAGAGTTATGCCCTTAGGAATAATAAAAAAATTAATGTTGTCTGAAAGACAATTTTCTTACTAATATGTGAAGCAAAAGCGGAAGCATTGGTGTCCTGTGGACATATTTCTAGTACTAAACAAGTTTTCTAAAGTTGTTAAAACTAAAACATCTAGTGAGTATCGTTTTATTAAAAGAACACTTAAAACATGTTTTGTCTAATATACATATCTGTAGAAGTCGCTCACTGCAAAGTGTGCACACACCAACATCATCAATATTGCACATCTGTTTTATCTACTTAATGATATATTGTAGTATATTTTTAATTCTTATGTTCACAGGGACTCAGTGAAGATGTCAGCATCAACAAGTTTTTCGACGATCCTATGTTGTTGGAGTTGGCGAAACAAGATGTCCTACTCAGTTATCCAATGTAAATATTCTGAGTTGGAAAACAGAGACATCCTACTCAGTAAATGCAGGTGGCAAACTATTAATGAGGTCCTACTCAGTCATCAGATGTAAATGTTGGAGTTGGAAAACGGAGCCGTCCTAAACTCCTTTATCAGATTGGAAATAGTCATCTGACAAAATTGATGCACGCCCTAGCGACCTAGCTACAAGCCTGGCATATTTGAGTATCAAGTTGTTTTGAAACAATGAAAATAAGACATATTTCGGGAAATAAACATTGCTAAACCCAGAATTAAATAAATTATGACAAGTTGTTTTGGAATGATGAGAATTAGGGAGATCTTTCTTATACGGTTACAGAACATGCCTGAAAACTGTTCCAGTGAAACATTGTGGTAATGAATAGTGAATAGTGAATATGAGGCCATCCAAATCTTTCTGTCGGGGGTTTACGACGATTTTGGGCATACACACATAACAGATTGGATAGCGGTAAAGACTATTTTGATATGTTTTCAATCAGAACTTTTGAGTATGCCATTTAGCATCACTTATGGTGATATTTCTGTGTGCTTTACTCACTGAACATGCTGAACAGTCATGACTTTTTCAAAGATAAATGAAACATTTACCACTAACAGCGATTTTGCTGAAATTGTTTGCGCTGCTCTTGCTGATTGTCAAATGTGGAGCTGCATGTAAAAAGAATAATAATGAAACATTTACTGTAGTTATACAATTTCTGGAAACACATTTGAATATGTGCTTTAATAATAACATAATAAAACATTGAAGGTCTTTGTCTTTGTTGTTAAAATGTATGGTGCAATAATCATGAAGTCATTTGTGGTGCACTAATTATGAAGCATTTATGGTGCACTAATTAGGAAAGTATTTATGGTGCAATATTCATGAATGCATTTATGGTGCACAAATCATGAAAGTATTTATGGTGCACTAATCATGAAGACATTTATGGTGTACAAATAATGAAAGCATTTATGGTGGACAAATCATGAAATGATTTATGGTGCACTAATCATGAAAGCATTTTATGGTGCACTAATTATGAAAGCATTTATGTTGCAATAATCATGAAGGCATTTATGGTGTACTAAACATGAAATGATTTATGATGCAGTAATCATGAAAGCATTTATGGAGCAATAATCATGAAAGCATTTACGGTCAACTAATCATGGACGCATGCATGGGTACTAATCATGAAAGCATTTATGGTTAAATAATCATTAAGGCATTGATGATGCAGTTCTCATGAAAGCATTTATGGTGCGATAATCATGAAAGCATAAATGGTGTACTAATCATGAAAGCATTTATGGTGTACACATAATGAAAGCACTTATGGTGCACTAATCATGAAATCGTTTATGGTGCACTAATCATGAAAGCATTTATTGTGTACTAATCATGAAAGCATTTATGGTTTTCTAATCATGAAAACATTTATGGTGCACTAATACTGAAAGCATTCATGGTGCACTAATCATGAAATCATTCATGGTGCACGTATCATGAAACCATTTATGGTGTACTAATCATGAAAGCATTTATGGTGCACTAATACTAAAAGCATTTATGGTGCACTGAAAATGAAATCATTCATGGTGCACTTATCATGAAACCATTTATGGTGTACTAATCATGAAAGCATTTATGGTGCACTAATACGATAAGCATTTATGGTGCACTAATCATAAAATCATTCATGGTGCACTTATCATGAAACCATTTATGGTGTACTAATCATGAAAGCATTTATGGTGCACTAATCATGAAGGCATTTATGGTGTACAAATAATGAAAGCATTTATGGTGCACTAATCATAAACTGATTTATGGTGCACTAATCATGAAAGCATTTATGGTGCACTAATTAAGAAAGCGTTTATGTTGCAATAATCATGAAAGCATTTATAGTGTTCTAATCATGAAAGCATTGATGGTGCAATAATCATGAAAGCATTTATGGTGTACAAATAATGAAATCATTTATGGTGCACTTATCATTATAGGATTTATGGTGTACTAATCATGAAAGCATTTATGTTGTACTAATCATGAAAGCATTTATGATGCACTAATCATGAAATCATTTATGGTGCACTAATCATGAAGGCATTTATGGTGTACAAATAATGAAAGCATTTTTGGTGCACTAATCATGAACTGATTTATGGTGCACTAATCATGAAAGCATTTATGGTGCACTAATCATGAAAGCATTGATGGTGCAATAATCATGAAAGCATTTATGGTGTACAAATAATGAAATCATTTATGGTGCACTTATCATGAAAGGATTTATGGTGTACTAATCATGAAAGCATTTATGTTGTACTAATCATGAAAGCATTTATGATGCACTTATCATAAAAGCATTTATGGTGTACTAATCATGACAGCATTTATGGTGTACTTATCATGAAAGCATTTATGGTGCGAAAATCATGAAAGCATTTATGGTGTAATAATCATGAAAGCATTTATGGTGTTCTAATCATGAAAGCATTGATGGTGCAATAATCATGAAAGCATTTATGGTGTACAAATAATGAAATCATTTATGGTGCACTTATCATGAAAGGATTTATGGTGTACTAATCATGAAAGCATTTATGATGCACTTATCATAAAAGCATTTATGGTGTACTAATCATGACAGCATTTATGGTGTACTTATCATGAAAGTATTTATGGTGCGAAAATCATGAAAGCATTTATGGTGTAATAATCATGAAAGCATTTATGGTGTACAAATAATGAAATCATTTATGGTGCACTTATCATGAAAGGATTTATGGTGTACTAATCATGAAAGCATTTATGATGCACTTATCATAAAAGCATTTATGGTGTACTAATCATGACAGCATTTATGGTGTACTTATCATGAAAGTATTTATGGTGCGAAAATCATGAAAGCATTTATGGTGTAATAATCATGAAAGCATTCATGGTGTACTAATCATGAAAGCATTTATGGTGTACTAATCATGACAGCATTTATGGTGTACTTATCATGAAAGCATTTATGGTGTACAAATAATGAAATCATTTATGGTGCACTTATCATGAAAGCATTTATGGTGTACTAATCATGAAAGCATTTATGGTGTACTAATCATGAAAGCATTTATGATGCACTTATCATGAAAGCATTTATGGTTTACTAATCATAAAAGCATTAAGGTGTACTAATCATGAAAGGATTTATGGTGTACTAATCATGAACGCATTTATGGTGTACTAATCATGAAAGCATTTACGGTGCACTAATCATGAAAGCAGTTATGATGAAATAATCATGAATGCATATATGGTGTACTAATAAGCATGTAAGGTGCACTTCTCCAAGGTTCGTATAGCCTTAAAACGTCCTGAAATTTCAGAAGTAGCCTTTAAAAGTCCTTAAATCCACTCCAGCCTTAAAAAGTCCTTAAATTCTTACAAAAGTATCATTAAATGTTCTTGAATTTCATAATCAGTCGATTAAACAAGAGGAATATTATCTGACGTAGTTTAAAAAAAATCGGCAAAACAGAAAAATCGCCGATATTTTAATAATCATTGCCGGTAATAAAATAACATTCATGCACCTGTTCCGTATCTCAGTCTACCATTATATCCGGTTATATGAAGCAATTGTTTTTATTGGATATCGTATTTCTACAAACCAATTACTGTTGCCGTTACACTTGTTTTTTTTCTCTTATCAAAATGCACATGGGCCCCACTCATTGAAAAATCAATCATGCCTGGGAAATGTTTGTTAAACCAGAAGTGGTTAGCGAGTTATAAGTGGTTGAGTGAAGTCGGGGGAGACGAGCACAAAGGGTACTGCGGATGTTGTCGCAAGTCAATAGATTTAGGTAAAATGAGGGAAAGCGCGATTAAATCTCACGCTAAAAGCAAAAGACACATAATTATTTAACTCAAAAACTCTCGAGTCCCCAACTTCAGGTAATTTACTCATGAAAAAAGTGTCTATGTAAACAGATGCAGTGGAAATGAAAAGGGACGACATTCTGACATTTAATGACCCGGCCCCTCCACAAATAGCAAGTCCATCTACCCCCAGCATCGCTGGATTTTTGCAGAAAAATGATGTTTTAAAAGCAGAAATACAATTTGTAAAATCAGTGAACATTGGCAAATACAAACAATGAAAGAATCATAAAAATCAGTGAACATTGACAAGTACAAACAATGGAAGAATCATAAAAATCAGTGAACATTGACAAGTACAAACAATGGAAGAATCATAAAAGTCAGTGAACATCATGAACATTGGCAAATACAAACAATAACAATCAGAGAACTGAATATTTACAAGTATAATCAATACAAAGCAAGTAGTGCAGTACACACCTTGAACAGATACAGTAGAACATAAAATTGATAAAGGTAAGATTAATGTTATGAGTTAAACCGGGCCTTAAAAATGGTTATTAGGCTTTAAAAGTCCTTAATTTCATAATGATAATTCTGCATGAACCATGTTCTCCAGAAAGCATTTATGGTGTCCTCTTCGTGAAAGCATTTATGGTGCACTCATCATGAAAGCATTTATGGTACACAGATCATGAAAATGTTATGGTGCACTCTTCGTGAAAGCACCTATGGTGCACTTCTCAGAAAAGCATGTATAGTGCAATATTCATGAAATCATTTATGGTGCACTAATCATGAAAGCATATATGGTGCACTAATCATGAAAGCATTTATGGTGCACTAATCTGGAAAGCATTTATGGTGCACTAATCATGAAAGCATTTATGGTGCACTAATCATGAAAGCATTGCTGGTGCGCTAGTCATGAAAGCATTTATGATGCAATATTCATGAAGGCATTTATGGTGCACTAATCAGGAAAGCATTCATGGTGCACTAATCAGAATAGCATTGATGGTACAATAATCATGAATGCATTTATGGAACAATAATCATGAAAGCATTTATGGTGCAATAATCATGAAAGCATTTTTGTTGCACTAATCAAGAAAGAATGTATGGTGCCCTACTGAAAGCATGTATGGTGCACTAATTATGAAGCATTTATGGTGCACTTATCATGTACATGAAAAAGAGTCAATTCTTACAGATGTCGGGAGGTGTACAGTACTGGTACTACCCAGGAAAAGTGGGTGGTCTGCCTTCACCGCAAAAACATCATACAAAGGAAAGCATTTACGGTGTACTAATCATGAAAACAATAATGGCGTAATAATCATGAAAGCATTTATGGCATTTGTATTTATGGTGCACTTATCATGAATGTATTTATTGTGCACTAATCATGAATGTATTTATGGTGCACTAATCATGAGTGTATTTCTGATGCACTACTCATGAGTGTATTTCTGATGCACTACTCATGAATGTATTTATGGTGCACTAATTATGAGTGTATTTACGGTGCACTAGTCATGAGTGTATTTATGGTGCACTAATCATGAGTGAATTTATGGTGCACTAGTCATGGGTGTATTTATGGTGGACTAATCATGTGTGTATTTATGGTGCACTAATCATGAGTGTATTTATTGAGCACTAGTCATGAGTGTATTTATGGTGCACTAATCATGCATGTATATATTGTGCACTAGTCATGAGTGTATTTATGGTGCACTAATCATGAGTGTATTTAAATGTGCACTAGTCATGAGTGTATTTATGGTGCACTAATCATGGGTGTATTTATTGTGAACTAGTCATGATTGTATTTATGGTGCACTACTCTTGAGTGTATTTATTGTGCACTAGTCATGAGTGTATTTATGGTGCACTAATCATGTGTGTATTTATTGTTTACTAGTCATGAGTGTATTTATGGTGCACTAGTCATGAGTGTATTTATTGTGCACTAGTCCTGTGTGTATTTATGGTGCACTAATCATGTGTGTATTTATGGTGCACTAATCATGTGTGTATTCATTGTGTACTAGTCATGAGTGTATTTATGGTGCACTAGTCATGTGTGTATTTATTGTGTACTAGTCATGATTGTATTTCTGGTGCACTAATCATGAGTATTTTGGTGCACTAATCATGATTGTATTTAGTGTGTACTAGTCATGATTGTATTTATGGTGCACTAATCATGAGTGTATTTATGATGCACTAATCATGAGTGTATTCATGGTGCACTAATCATGTGTGTATTTATTGTATACTAATCATGAGTGTATTTATGGTGCACTAATCATGAATGTATTTATTGTGTACTAGTCATGAGTGTATTTATTGTGCACTAGTCATGAGTGTATTTATAGTGCACTAATCATGAGTGTATTTATGTATGGTGCACTAATCTAGATACAATGTTATGCTATATCTATGGTGCTCTAATCATGAAATATTTTTTCTGCACTAATGCTTTTTTTTTATTATGGTAAATTTATACTTAAATAAATTTGGTGCATGCATGAAAGAATGTATGGTGAACAACATTAAGTATTTTCGGTATGCTGATGAAAGCATTCACTTATTATAAAAGAAGCAGGGCACGAAAACTGCACTTGTCCGCTCGCCATGATGAATGCTCATTGATGCAAGACTAGTAGAAATTTAGATAAATTCTAATTGACCATTCAAATATTACGTAGGCGAGTAACTCCTGCCTGAGAAGTTATCGTTCGTTCGCACGTCCGTTGGTCCATCTGGCCTACTTGTATTTATCTTTTATGTCTTCCTTATTACCTACAGAATTTTCACCAAACTCCGCCAGAATGTTCCTTATTTGCATCTTACGTCATGTGTCAAGTTTAGGGGTAGGCAGAGGGGTAAACCCCCAAATTCTCCTACTTTGACGAAATATAGGTCATGTCTGGTCTCCGCTACGACATTCGTATCTTGCTAATTTCTTGAGAATTTTCATCAAACTCCACCAGAATGTTCCTTATATTTCCTCTTGGTTCTAAATAAAATTCAGGTTAGTCTGAATCCAAAATGGCCATCATGGCTAAATACAGATTTAAATATAGATTTAAAAAAGACAAGTTTGTGTGATCATTACTCTAAAACCATTAGTAGTATATCTTTGAAACCTTGAGCACAATGACTGATGATGTTGGTCATTAACAACATTAATTTCGATTCGATGTTAATCTTGGCAGCCAGCGGCCATCTTTGTTGACATAGAGTTATATAGGACTTGGACCGGTAACCAGAGAGTTCAAAAGTTGAAAATGTTGAAAATGGTCGTACTCGAAAGTAGTACCATCAGTGGTGTTATTATGGACTGTGTAATTGATTTAGTACATAAAAGAGGTAAGTATATTTACTGTTGTTGTTTTGAGGATAGATTTCCGAAGTTATGGGTGCAAAATGCAAAGGAATCGGTCATCAGAGTGCTGAGTGGTACTACTTTTTATGAGGTAAGATTTTAAACAAAATGAGGTGTGGTTCGGCTGTTGTTGTCAAAAAAGGTCATCTACTTTCATTTTGAGCCAAATGCTGGTGCATAGAGCAGTTATGGTCATTGTTGTTTTGCTATTTTTGTGTTTTGTCATCACGTATATACATTTTAATGGATATTTGAAGTGTCACGGAGCATTAGGGTAAGTGTTATTCTGTGTAGAGCTAACATTACGGTCTATGTGAAAATAATGGTGGTTCAAATCCTTTATGAAGACACCGGTATGTATATAAATCTGCTCATCTGAATGAAATGACTCGATTCAGCACTCAAACAATATTTTTATCTTGAAAGGTAAGTGTTAATGCACAATTTGTGGACATTTCAAGTTCTTTATGTATTGAAAAGAGCATTTAATGCCACTCGGAGAACCTCGGAATCTTGGATTTTACCAAAAACAAGGTTTGTTGTTGATTTGTTTACATATGCAAATTAGAAATTAATACTCAGCCAGCTTCCAGAAGGTTGCAATGGAGGTGCCTTATCAAGATTACATTAGAAAAAATCTTCTGCGAAAAACCTTCTCAAAAACTGTCTGAGAATGGTCATTGTCAGTTATGGACTGGTGGGGCAAGCAAGGCTGGTTATGGACAGTGCCATTGGCTTGGACCCGATTGGAAGCGACAGAAAAGTTCATGTTTCGTACACAGGTTGGCCATGTGCTTGAAGTTGAAGACCATGGATCTTGGGCCCCATGGCATGTGTGTTAGTCATTTATGTCACAACAAGTTGTGTTTAACAGCAGAACATCTGTCGCTTGAGCCCCAGGCTATTAATAACCAGAGGGAAAGTTGCGTATCAGACAGGACTTGCCGGGGACATGGTGGACTTCCAGACTGCCTTCTACACTTCAAGATTTAGCTGGTATTAAATCATTCTTTTTCTTCTTCTTCTTCTTCTTCTTCTTCTTCTTCTTCTTTTTCTTCTTCTTCTTCTTCTTCTTCTTCTTTCTTGCTTCTTCTTGCTTCTTCTTCTTCTTTCTTTCTTGCTTCTTCTTGCTTCTTTTTCTTCTTCTTCTTGCTTCTTCTTCTTGCTTCTTCTTATTGCTTATTGCTTCTTTCTTCTTCTTGCTTCTTGCTTCTTCTTGCTTCTTTCTTCTTCTTGCTTCTTCTTCTTTTTATTGCTTCTTCTTGCTTCTTTCTTCTTATTGCTTCTTCTTCTTCTTCTTGCTTCTTTCTTCTTGCTTCTTCTTTCTTCTTCTTGCTTCTTCTTTCTTCTTCTTCTTCTTCTTCTTCAATTGTTGGACTCAAAACATGCACATGAAATGCCATTGAAATTGCATGTTAAAATAGACCTAATATAGATTTCCAGTATTCTTGATTATGTTTACAAAAAAAAAGTTTAATCTAGTCACTGCGGCCATTGAATAATAAATACAAACTTGATACATATGTGAATTTATAAAGCATAATTAAGGAAATATGTGCTTTGATCAGTTCACATCTTTATCTTGAAGTTTGTCTTTATTATTCAACACCAACACTGACTTGTTAAAAGTGTAAACCTACTAAACTGGAAGTCCTATTTTAATTGCACTTTCATCTTGTGTCTGTAATATACAATTACGTTTGTTTGTGTTTTTAGTGTCTGTCTGTCTGTCTGTCTGTCTGTCTGTTGTAGTAGTAGTAGTAGTAGTAGTAGTAGTACAGCATTTTGCTTGTTACTGGTATTTTAATGAAGAGAAATCAACAGAAAGTAAGTTTGAATTTTATTTTATTAATTTTTCTTTCCCTGTCATTCGGTTTAATATGTACAACAACAGAAGCACTGTTCAATGTTCAAATTCAGTGTAAATGCCTCATGAAGGAATTTGGTACGTATGATCATTTATTGTTTATACATAGTCAGACTGACGATTATTCTTCTGTTGTCGATACCATCTATGGCGAGATTCCATGTTTCCACGTCGGGTAAGTTTTCGAGTGTGGTACGTTGGGTTTTTAGCATTCTTTCGGTGGCATCGCATGTCTTCACTTATTTTATGCAGTGCCCGTTTCGGTGCAGCTGATAAATATATTCCCATGTTTGCTAACTTCATAAGTAGAGCATCACACTGTCCGTTATTGTGCCGTAATATTGCTGAAGAACAGCGACCTTCAAAATTTCTAGAGTAATTCACATTTTTTGGTACACTCTTTGATAATGAGGCATTGAATGATTCACATGATTGGGTGTTGTAGTTGTGTAATGTGTTTTCAAGCGCGTGTTCACCAAGTCTGATTTTCAAAACTTCCTCTAAAAGTAATTTATCACTTTCTGTCATTCTCAGCGTGGTAATCTTGTGTGGGCCCAAGAAAGCAGATCGCTCGAACCAGCACGTCTTTTGGCAGCCACCACAAAGCAGAGAGTCCCGTCTACACTAACTACAGTCTCCATCATAGCAGAGGATTGTAGCTTTTACAGCTTTTTCTACGGTCTTAACCAGACGCGGCAAGTTTCCACAGTGTTTAGTTATCGCACTTTTAAAGATGAGGCTACTTCTGGCCTTAACATCCAATGCAAACACCTTTTGCAGTTTTTTCGAGTCATCTCTGGTTCTGAAACCCAAACATCTCCCGGCTAAAAGTGGCTTTCATGCACTTTCGGGCCTGTGTCCGTGACAAGTGGATGGGATCACACTGTTGTGTTATTTCCATATCAGGAAAATGGACCTTGTACGCTTCCTGAAACCCTTTTTGAGCTTTTGCATTCTGGTCGGTTGTTAGTATTGTCACTTTAATACCTTTCTCGCCAAGTCGTTTGGCTATCGACTTTGCCATCTCGTATTCGCTATGAGGTGCAACATCCGGAATTGTGGCCGTGCACCCAAAGTGTCCACCAGGGCAATTTACATCCACACCTTGTGCCCGTAAGTGTGCTCCAGCATAGCACATCTTATTTTCCACTTCGTAGTCCAGGATGAAGTGGTTTTCTGTCATTGACTCAGCAAACACACCGATTGCTTGCGATGCATTTTGGCCTGGCTTTGTTGCACTAACAATGGTTATGCTGTTGTACCGACCATGAAACGAACCATGGACCTCGCTACCATCGAGACCGTGCTCAACCAGAATATTTTGCAGTAATTTTTGCTTGTCCAGCATGTCCGCTTTGTTAATTTTTACTGTTTCTCGAGCCACCTTGTTAGCTGTCTTTTGCATCGCAGACTTGGCTGGAGGTGGAATGTTCATTGCAGCTATTACTACACGGGCCCGGGTATTGCCCATCGGTGTATCTTGAAGTCCAATTTGAAGTGATACATTCGTTGTTGCAGCATTTGGTCCTGGTAGAGATGTTGGGATTTCTTTGAAAAACTTGTATTCCCCTGATATGAAGTCACAGTGTCTTAATACATGTAAACGTGTATTTCCATGCTAGTCCCCATTTCTTGTTCGAATGAATTTCATACTCGGAATCGGAACATTGTGTAGTCTGGTGTTTCTTGTTGAGGTCATTTACTGCCTCCATCATTTTTCTGTTGCTGAAAATACGGTTGCCATCAGTATCTCTTGAAAGCTCAATGTGTTTTTCCTTTTTTGCAGCACTTGGGCGAAGAAATAGTGCATCCTGGTGACTGGTTGATGCGAATGGTGATGTACACATCCCAGAATATAACTCAGCTCGTTTTATTTTTCTGTCAGGAGGCGGTGATGAAACCATCGACTGCTCGTACCGTAAACCCTTGTTGTAAGGTATGCAGTTCTTCTTAAACATTGCATGTTTCCTCTTTCTCTGGCCTTTAACCATTTTGGACTGAAGCAGTTCTGTTGCAACATGTACTATGACCATAACAACGTCATGTCATTTCCTGTATGACGTTAGGCAAATGACGCGACGTCGTTTCCGGTACTAAATATTCATAGAAGTAATGAATTCAATTTAAAAATTGTCTCTCGGTATTCTTTAAAGAGTGATTCATCGAATATTTTACGGAAAAATACAATTTTTTGTAGTATATTTTGTTTTACAAACAGCCATATTTTTTTCCTTATCCTAACTCGCATGGTAAGTTAATATATTTTCAAAATGTGAATATTATTCACTTAATAGCTGCCAAATTTCAGTCATTTATCAAAAGAAACAAAAATGTTATAACCATTTTAGAAATGTTAGTCCAGTGCGGACATAGTGCTATTTTGCAAATATTTTGAAAATATGACCAAAACTAGATTGTTTATAAAAAAAAAACTCTCGACTTCTTTCAATATATTTTATGCTTGGTGTTATGAGTATATCAGTACAAGTAAGGGCTAGTAACTTTTGACAATTTTTCAATTTTCTGGATTTCAGTAGAACTTTTCTCTTTCGGAAAATATTTAAAAAAAAGTATACTTCTGATATTGTTCATATATATATATTTTTTTTTTTCATTCAAGTCAAGCTCACATATTGAAACTGACTATTTTCATGTAGCACTGATGATACATAGAAGATCTAATCATTTTGTTAAATTGTATCTAGATTAACTTTGTTACATTTTCAATTTCAGTAGTGATGGTTACTAAAATCTAGGGGCTACTTTGGTTGAATTGACGCAGAGTCGATGGGTGTATTGAAGTGTGAATGGCGGATACACTGTTGGAGTGACCGATTCCATATTTTGGATTCATCAGAGCTGAATGTTGGTGAGTACATATACCTACTTTCAATTCCAAAAATTGCAGGATTGGTTCCATATGTCTGGTCTCCGCTACGACATTCGTATCTTGCTAATTTCTTGAGAATTTTCATCAAACTCCACCAGAATGTTCCTTATATTTCCTCTTGGTTCTAAATAAAATTCAGGTTAGTCTGAATCCAAAATGGCCATCATGGCTAAATACAGATTTAAATATAGATTTAAAAAGACAAGTTTGTGTGATCATTACTCTAAAACCATTAGTAGTATATCTTTGAAACCTTGAGCACAATGACTGATGATGTTGGTCATTAACAACATTAATTTCGATTCGATGTTAATCTTGGCAGCCAGCGGCCATCTTTGTTGACATAGAGTTATATAGGACTTGAACCGGTAACCAGAGAGGTCAAAAGTTGAAAATGGTCGTACTCGAAAGTAGTACCATCAGTGGTGTTATTTGGGACTGTAATTGATTTAGTACATAAAAGAGGTAAGTATTTTTACTGTTGTTGTTTTGAGGATAGATTTCCGAAGATATGGGTGCAAAAAGCAAAGGAATCGGTCATCAGAGTGCTGAGTGGTACTACTTTGTTTGAGGTAAGATTTTAAACAAAATGAGGTGTGGTTCGGCTGTTGTTGTCAAAAAAGGTCATCTACTTTCATTTTGAGCCAAATGCTGGTGCATAGAGCAGTTATGGTCATTGTTGTTTTGCTATTTTTGTGTTTTGTCATCACGTATATACATTTTAATGGATATTTAAAGTGTCACGGAGCATTAGGGTAAGTGTTATTTTGTGTAGAGCTAACATTACGGTCTATGTGAAAATAATGGTGGTTCAAATCCATATAGTAAACATTTGTGATGTCTAAGTGGTTCATTTGAAACTGCCCCGTGTGGTTCCGGGGGCCCCATTTGGTTACGTGGCAAAGAATAGGGCCACTGCAGATCCCGTTGGAGGAGAAGGCAGAGGGGTATTCCTTTATTAGGTGACCTATCGATATAAAAATAAGTATTTACAATAACGAATACCTTAATATTTATCACAGAGTCAGTTAACATATTTGAGTAAATATAATCATGTATCCCATCCTAGTTCAATTCCAACTTTAACATATATGCAAAAGATAATATATCACATTCTCAATATATCGCATTCTCTATTGAACTTAGACATATAAACAACCGTCGCCATTATTGCTGGGCCTTTGTAAAAGACTTTGTCACACCAACATTACAATTAGCATCAAGTCCATGATAAATTATTACAACAAGTTTAGCAATGACTTACCATGGATGGATGTATATTGAGATCTCTTAAGATATAGTTGTAGTGCATGAAAATGCAAATACAGTCAACAATCTATAAAATGGCGACTGTTCAAAATAGCCTAGTGCGAGCATGTCCCCAATATGCGGGAATTCATATTACTTATAAAGAAGAGGTTAAGGTTCATTCATACCCAATCAGATCACTCGACCACACTGACGTATACATGCACATGACATAACAAAACATGGACTGACCTGACTTACATATACAAACAATGGACAAATACCGGACACTTAGTATATTGGACTGAACAGGAGGGCCACAGGGAGTGGCAATAAAACAACCAACCTACAACAGAATTGCAGCATCTCAGCAGTTTGGAGATGAGAGGGTTCTAGGCCCATTCTGCATATTTTTATTTCGATGTTAATGGTTGGTGGATGTGGAATGTTCATTCGTGATGGGGGCCATATGTCCTTTTTGTGTGGTTGCGCTCACCACGAGTTGAGTAATCAAGTAACAATGCCAGTAATAAATTAACAAATTATAAAATGTATTGTCCAGGTACACATATTCCGTCCACTGAAGTTCAACACTAGCTCAGTGATCAAGATCGCTGTGGAGCCCGTGAACCCTTCTGAGTTACCCAAAATGTTGGACGGTTTACGTAAATTGAACAAAAGTTATCCACTCGTCACTACAAAGGTATGAAACATTTTTCTTGACAATATTGTTACTTTCTTCTGCCTCTGTGGCATATTACTTTGCTCAGTCCAATCAAATTAACATGATATTCTTTCAGTCTCCCCGTTTTAGAATCTCTAATAAATTAAACAAAAAAAGCAATCTGACAAGTATGCTCTGACAGTATGCTTTGGGAAGAAAATTATGTAGATTTGTTGAGCAAGAAAGTGAATTGTGGACATAATTTCAAATGTGTTCGGAGAATAGTTCCTGTCTTTTAATTTTTTGCTAGAATAATTACAAATGTATTATTTCAAGAATGTGTAAAAAAAAAGAAAGTAATATACCAAACATTTATGCTTTCTCTCTAAATGTTCGTGCTTTCTGGGTAAACATTTATACTTTCTCACCATGCATTCATGCTTTCTCACCAAACATTATGCTCACTTAACAGTATGCTTTCTCGCCAAACATTTATGCTTTCACAATTAATGTTAATGCTTTCTCACCAACTGTTTATGGTTCTCACTGAACATTTATGCTTTCACACCAAATGTTCATGCTTTCACACCAAAGTTTCATGCTTTCTCATCAAACATACATGTATGCGTTCACACCAAATGTTCATGCTTTCTCATCAAACATTTATGCTTTCTCATCAAATGTTTATGCTTTCTCATCAATCATTTATGCTTTCTCACCAACTGTCGTGCTTTCTCACTAAACATGTATGCTTTCTCATCAAATGTTCATGCTTTCTCACCAACTGTTCATGCTTTCTCACTATTTCTGTCCATTTCCAGGTAGAAGAATCAGGGGAGCACATCATTCTGGGTACGGGGGAACTTTACCAGGATTGTGTGATGCATGACTTGAGGAAGATGTACTCAGAAATTGGTAAGCAGCTATATGGTGTATCTTATGTGTTTAATTTTATGTTTGTTACTCCCTACACCACATTGCTAGCTACAGGCCCATTCTGCATGCTTTTATTTCAGTGTAAATGGAGATGGGCCTGGAATATGGATTTCACTCCTGTTCAATGGCGCGAGATGACCTTGGTATTTGATCTCCTTTGAGTGTATCACAGTAGTGTTATATTCAGTTATTTCCAGCATAAACAAGTGTAAGGGTTATTCCATTAAAACCTACCCGGACCCCAGGAAGGCATCTATGGGTGAACCCTATTTTCTGTAATTTGTTTTTTTAAACTCAATTTTGCATCTTTGGGTGAGATTTCAATTTCAAAATTGCCTTCCCGGGGTCCTATGTATGTTTTTAAATACCCCTAATTTCAAAACAGTATGATTTTCAAATTTTAAAAGGGACACAGTCATGGCAATCTTCAAGTTTTTATCAAGCATTAACCCTTAACCCGCTCAGCACAACTATATAGCCTTTGCGTCCATTGTAAACCCAGATCAGCAAGCGAGTTACTAAACAAAGATCAGCCTGCGAGTAACTCATCAGGGTTTACAATGTCCGGCTTCATTTTTCCCAAAACACCCCTTTGTCACATAAATGGAATGGTCTTAATTTAAAGAAAGAACAGTCCATTATATATATGTAGCGGGTTAAAGGTGAAATATAGCGTGTATTTTGAGTATATATTCGGAAATATACGTATATAATATACAATATTTTCAAATCTTACACTTATTGGTTGTCCCGTTTTCTCACAGTAGCCAATTTTATCCCATAGCGCACACGCTTCGAGTTTCTCCCTTTTTGAAGACAGGTAAGTGACACGTGATCCTGTGATGTCATTGGTACCAAACGATACGCGGTGTCGCATTGAGTTGTATAGTATTGTCTATGTAGGATTACGTTTTATGGTACTTGTTAAAAATGCCGTGTGTTGTTGCTGGGTGAAAGTTTGCATAAAGAAGGACAAGATAATAACCTAAGTTTTTTTCGTTTCCCTAATCGAGATAATGATATATTAAGATTTGAAGTGTGGGTAGACGTAACCGAAGAAAATCGCGCGACTCGTCGAGAAAGTGGGAACCTACGAAAGACGCTCGAGTTTGTAGCAAACATTTTGAGTTGACTTCGTGGGAAGTCCATCCTTTGGTTTCATTATCTTTGAATTTGGAGAACAAAAGGCCATGCAGATTAAAATCAACAGCGGTACCAACGATATTCGACTATAAAAATGAAAAGTGCATAACCCCGCCGTCTCCAAGCAAGTTGTATTCGCCTATTCGACCGGCGTTGAGGAAATTCATACATGAAGTAAGATTGAAATTTATGTTCAGTTATCTTAGCACCTCATCAGGTATACGTATGATAAATTGAAGAAAGGTGTATAGTCTTAGATCTTTATATACACCGTGAATGTTTAGCTGTTGAATTAGAAGCATGCGTCTTTACGTGAATCAATGAAGAGTTGACGGCGCTAATATTATGTAGCCGTAACGTTCAGCATATAAATTTAAATGAATCCGGTGAAATAAACACCGTGTCTTTGTTTCCAAATTTTAATTTTAATAATTTTAAATTATACACCCTCATCTGCCAATAGTATTATAGATATATATTATCAATATATATAGGGCTATGGATTTGAAAAAAAATTAAAAAATGTTTCATGGATATTTATTACAAGGCAGAAAATTAATAATATTACTAGCTTTTACATGTTTTATATTAATTCAGTAATTTTTTATGGCAAAACAACAACAATAACGCCTCTTAGCTCGTGCAATAAGTAAAACAAGTATAATAGAATAATATACTTTATATTATGGTAATTTGATATATTTGGTCTGTTTTCGATCTGTATATCAGGAGTAAGTTTACATGAGTAAGTATACTTACTAACTGTCTATATCGTTCTCATAATACATTTGGCTATATTATTTAAATCATAGTATTTTTCTCTCTTTGTGCGCGACAAATATCATGTGATATATCCGTCTTGTGCAATACGCGTCTGCCCTCGGCGGTATTACACCGCTCAAGTAATTGCAATAAACAGGAAATATATCATAAAACTAGGTTTCCCTAAATGGTGCGTGCTTTTGTGATATACCGACGTATGTACCCAAATTAGGCTGCACTTCAATAGTGCACCGCAATATTTTATTAGTCTGTATTGATATTTGGGGGCACGTGGAGACTAGAGAGCGTGTCATATTGCAAACACCGCTTCTAGAGTGTTTGGTGTTGATGCTTATGGCAAATATATAATACTATAGCAATTATGGCGCCGAAATTATATGCTGTTTCATTTATTATTGTTTTTATTCATTTTTTATCAGTTATGGATAATATCTAATAAATATATTTGTTCCATGTCTACTTATATTGCGTTCAGTCCCAATGTAATTCAGTCCCAATGTAAACAAAAAATAGTTTGTTCCCAATGACGTCATTTCCGGTAATTCGCGCAAGAGTTTTTCCCCTTAGATTTTTTTCGATTTTTTAGCAATGCCTGTTCGCCTTTTCGGTTTTTATCTTTAAAAACTTATTTTCACTAAACATACATCAATAGCATAGTAAACATCGTATTTATAATGATATTTAATAATTAAAAACATATCAACAACGGATTTGTTGATTTAGGACAAATTTCATCTTTAAGGGTTAAAATCAGCACCTGAAATCTTTAATCTGTGCCGTGTGTCCCTTTAAACAAATTTTAATAAAAAAAAAGAGTGCTGTGGTTTATATTTTGTTTGTAATTTGTTACACAAATGCATTCTGATATTGTAAAACAACTGTAAAAACAGAGTTGAACCAAATGTTTGTTTGGAGGGAGTTACCAGGGGGGTACCAATCAGTGTTTTTCCTCATTAAGTTCAGAGCGCAGCCATGGCCCGGATAGTAAAATGCTGCGTCTCACCTCCCACCGCTGCCAGTTTGAATTCCACTGGGAGATTGTCTTGTCAAGTGAGAAAGTGTTGATTCTTACAGATGGCAGAAGGTATACAGTAGACTGTACTGGTTCTACCCAGGAAAATGGGGCGGTCTGCCTCTACCACAAAACAAAGTGACCGTCATATATGGACTAAAATGTAATGAAGATGACGTAAAACACCATTCAAACAAACAAACATCCTCATTAAGTTTATTACATTTCTTTTCATTATATATATTATGCATTGGTAATGGGTAGTAAGTAATATTAATACACATTGTAATTTATCTTAAGAAATGTAATGACATTGTCTATTTCCACCATTGCAGACATCAAGGTAGCTGACCCAGTGGTATCCTTCTGTGAGACGGTTGTCGAAACCTCGTCCCTCAAATGTTTTGCAGAAACTCCAAACAAAAAGTAAATATACATATTTATATTACTGGTTAAATTTGTGTTTTCTGTAAATAATGGTTGTGTTAACTTTATGGAGTCACCTGACACACAAATTGAATAAAGTCTGAAGACTGGATTTTAAATTTATGCAGACTTTTCACAGCGAAAATTTACAGAAAGCATCAATTTAATTCTTTAATTTTCAACAATTCATATTTAAAACACATTTCATTTCATAATTTGAACATTCTTTCTACTGCTTTTGTTTTGGAACTTTTTTCTTAGCCCGACACTTCGAAGGCAGGCCTTCTTTAACCAGGAAGACATGTTTCATGTGGAATACCTAATGACCCTAGTGGAAACCCTGCTATTCTACTTGCCCTGTCATTGGGGTCATTTGACCTTTAATAAACCGCTTAAAAGAATTAAAAGTGAAGATTTACACATTTATTCACTTTCATAAGAAGAACTCGTACCGACAAGTGCCATAACTGTGTTACGAATATAATGCCCCCTTTTCTAGTACTAAGTTTCCCTTTAAATAGACAAGGCCCTGAAAGTAGAGTGCGCCATCATATATGACCGTTCTTGTTTCTTCTTAAAAGAAAATTTAAAATTAAATAGTCAAATATCCAAGCATTGAGATTATTTATTGTGGAAGTTATTGATATCTAAATTAAGATCAAGTGATGTGATTCACACATAAAAGAAAGCAAAAGGTATCTGGACTCGGATGAAAACGCAGAATAGCTCAGCAGAGCCTCACCATTTATTATTTTCTAAGCCTCGCCTAATAAAGGCATTGACATAATTATCTCTGTTTATATGTCTGCTTTAACCCTTTCGCTGCCAGTCTAAAACATTGATTTTACGACCGTGGTAGGCCTAGAGCAACATGCACACTATGTGCAGGCTGATCAGGGTTTACAATGTTCGCCACTCAGAGTAAGAATGTTTTCCATAAAACTTTTATATATAAAATATTACCGGAATGTTTAAATTCCAATTTAGCAGACGCCATTTGAAATTTGGCGGCGAAAGGGTTAAAGCCAAATCGGTCAACTGGTGTATTTCTAATTTTAGAAATTCACAATGCATTTTTGTTTTAAATTGCATCTCCTAGCATGCGCGAATTTCAGTATGTATGCGCAAATAGTACTACACATAGGACACATATATATGGATCTGCAAAATCAAAATCGGCGAGTATTTAACCAAGCATGTCATTGTTACAAGATGAAATGGTTTTCTTTGTCTATATATGGTTTAACAATTCTTTTGCAATGGTAATTGATCAATTATAAACATTATTCTGTAGGAATTAGTTACCAATTTTGCTGCATATAAGAATCATATGATGATTCTGATATGATTCTCATGTAATACTTATTATATGATACTTATTATATGATACTTATTTAAAAGGAGCATTACATGATTCTTATATAACACCTTTCATATAAGAATTGTATAATTCTGTTATAATTATCATATGATACCTGTTATACGATACTTTAATATTTAAAAGGAGCAGCACACGATTCTTATATAAACCATTCATATAAGAATCATATAAGTTGATAATACAGCTGATTTTTTGATTTTTTTCATGAGAATCGTATGAAAATGTGTGTGTTTAAAAAATGAAGGTTTGATGAATTTATTCCCATATGAAAATCATATAAAAATCCTATCATATAAATATCATTTGATAGGTTTTATATGAGAATCATATATTGCTCCTTTTTTATAAGAATCATGATAATCATATGATTCTCCACTAGGCAAGTGTTGACAGACAACATAGTCAATTAAACACAGGTATTCACTATCATTTTCATAACTCACTAAACTGGTTTAATAGGGGCCACTTTCCCTCCATGCCCAGTTTCCGTCATTTTCATTTAAAAACTGTTTTAACACTGCAAATTACTAGCACGATGTTGCTAATTCACAGTCGTGTAGTGCTGAAGATTGAAAGAAGAAGAAACAACCAAAATGTGATTTCTTCGAAAATTGTGTTAACTGCCTTCTATGGTGTCGGGGCATGCGCCTGCATACTGCTGCATAATAAATTATTAATCAGCGGATGCCGTTAAAATATAACGTGATAATGTATTTTAACCAAAGAGAGGCAAATCATACAACCTGAATCTGTTTGATTTACACAGAGTTACCCGATGTTATATTCTAATATTGACGTCGTGGAAAATATTACATTGACGTTATAGGCGCATTGATAAAGGAATCGAAGTGAACGATGGAACAATGCAGATATACAATTTTTACAATGGAATTGTTGAATAGACTTGCAAATATGTTTTTAATTTATAACATTTTACTGTATCATGACCTAGTTGAATCTGTCGGAACGAAAACTGGGCTTGTAAACAGAATGATTTCTCAGTTTTAGTCTTTTTATAAAAAGGTCACGTGCTACTTTGATAATTAATATCGTTTGGTGTCCAATTTCCAGGAAGAGGTAACCTAATAGAAAGTAGAGTAAAAATTATGAGGATGCATAGATTTGTCTGAAAAACCAGTTTATGTTTACATAAGTGACGGAAAGTGGCCCCCGACCAGTATTTTCATATCAATTATTTCAAACACACACATGAACAACAACGCAACATTTTTCATTAAGTCCAATGTACATCAAATATGTGTGTGCGCGCACTGACAACAATGACAGTTGCATGACATCATTGTGTAAATAAACATGCAAAACGCTAGTAGTTGGTGACCTCAATGCACAGAATGTAAATGATATGCAAGAAAAAAAATCAATCATGAGTATCCGGTTCAGATAGGAATTCCAACCCTCGGTAGAGCCTCTGTTTCAATAAATACCTCGTGTTGGAATTCCGAATCTTCACCAGATACCCATGAAAGATTCTTATATTCTATCACCACAATGCATGTACCTTCCTCAGTGGTCTAGAGGCTAGCATGCAGGAGATCCAATTCAATCAATACCATCTATTATTTTGCTTTCTGTTTTCTTTCTTTAAATCAAAACATTTTAATATCAGAATGCCATTTTGTCGGAAAGGCCCTAGAAGGGCATTTTGGCAGGATGCTCAAGAATGTCATTTTGGCGGAAAGGCTCTAAAATGACATTTTGGCAGGAGGCCCAAGAACTTCATTTTGGCGGGAAGGCCCTAGAACTTCATTTTGGCGGGAAGGCCCTAGAAGGGCATTTTGGCGGGAGACTCAAAACCGTCATTGGTGACCATTTTGAGCTGGTTTACACTACCAGCATAATTCAAAAAGTAATTCATAACATGTAAAGTTCACTCAACAAAAGTGAAAATCGGGGATTCCAACAAGTGGAAAACAGGCAACTACCACTAGATGTTATAATGTTTAATATTAGCCAGATTGCATAGCAAATCCAGGCTTATAGTTTGTTTCCTTCTGTCTGTCTGTCTAAGTGGTTAAAGTTTTTGTTTTTCCTCATTTCACAAAAATGAAATGTCGGAGGGCTTTGAAACTTGGCACAAATTTTCATTATCATTACACAATGTTATATGACAAGAACCTTAACCATGTCATGTATTTTACCAGAATTATCCCCACTTTTTACTTAGATTTTTCAGTTTAAATAAAATGTTGAATTCGCAACCCGACGAAACCACTGTTGGTGCTTCATTTGTAAAGGGTTAAAAACGTCCTAATAATTTCTCTATAAGTGGCAGAGAGTTTATTCGCGTACATCATTTTAGAGGTGAATCTTAAAGTGTAAACACAAACCCTTAAACCCTTAACCCACTACATTATAATGGACTGTTCTTTCTTTGAAATAAGACCATCCCATTTATGTGTCAAAGGGGTGTTTTTTGGGAAAGTGACTGATCAGCAGCCAGACATTGTAAACCCTGATCAGCCCTGATCTGGGTTTATAATGGACGCAAAGGCTATTATATTCATGCTTAGCGGGTTAAGGGTTAATAGACAGTAATAATTTTTCACTGACAATACAACTTGAACTATTATAAGTACCTAATTCACAGTCTTTAAAGGGACTCACACCAATCTTGATTCGTAAAGAAATTGTGATGTAACGTTGAATTTTCTACACTGAATCTTTGAAAATCATGATATTACCTTTTTATATTCCTTATTGTTGATTACACTGTATCATTAATTATTACACCTGTTGCATATTAAAGTCAAAGAAAATATAAATTATTCAATATATTGATGCAGATTTAATGTAAAAATGGAATTATATAAATAAACAAAGTTACAGATTTTAGAGCATAGTACTGCAAAATTGCTGTTTGTCCCCTTAATTGTTTTTAGTAGAGCTTATGCCGTGGTGCGGTGTCCGTCCGTCCGTAAACTTTTTTTTGTAGCGACTACTCCTCTGAAACTACTAGATGGATTTTCATGAAATTTTACAGTAATGTTGCCCATGAAGTCTAGTTGATCCTAGCCAAAATTCATGTTGATGTGAAATCCAAGATGGCCACCAAAGCTAAAAATAGATTTTTAAAAAAACAAGTTTGTAGCGACTACTTCTTGAAAACTATAAGTGATATTGATAAGGGACTTTTTCTAAAATGATCAGCATGACATGATTTTGGTCCTTGTCGAAAATCATTTTGATTCTACATTAAACATGGTTGCCAGTGGCCATCTTTGTTTACATAGAGTTATATAGTAAAAACTTGTAGCGACTACTCCTCTGAAAGTACTTGACAGATTTTCATGAAACTTCACAGGAATGTTGCTCTTGATGTCTTATTGATCCTAGCAAAATATCAGTTCAGCCGGAAGTTCAAGATGGCCACCACGGCTAAAAATAGATTTTTAAAAAACAAGGTTGTAGAGACTACTTCTTGAAAACTATAAGTGATATTGATATGGGAGTTTTTCTAAAATGATCAGCATGACATGATGTTGGTCCTTATCGAAAATAATTTTGATTCCACGTTAAACATGGCTGCCAGCGGCCATCTTTGTTTACATAGAGTTATATAGTAAAAACTTGTAGCGACTACTCCTCTGAAACTACTTGACGGATTTTCATGAAATTTCACAGGAATGTTGCTCTTGATGTCTAGATGGTCCTAGCAAAATTTCAGGTCGGCCGGAAATTCAAGATGGCCGCCATGGCTAAAAATAGATTAAAAAAACAACAACATGTTTTTAGCGACTACTTCTTGAAAACTGTAAGTGATATTGATATGGGACTTTTTATAAAATGATCAGAATGGCATGATGTTGGTCCTTGTCAAAAATCATTTTTGATTCTACATTAAACATGGCTGCCAGTGGTCATCTTTGTTTACATAAAGTTATGTAGTAAAAGCTTTTAGCAACTACTGCTCTGAAACTACTTGATTGGTTTTCATGAAACTTTACAGAAATGTTGCTCTTGATGTGTTGTTGATCCTAACAAAATGTCAGGTCGGCCCGAAATTCACAAATTTGTAGCGACTACTTCTTGAAAACTATAAGTGATATTGATATAGTTGGTCCTAGCAAAATTTCAGTTTGAAAACAAGTTTGTAGCGACTACTTCTTGAAAACTGTAAGTGATATTGATATGGGACTTTTTCTAAAATGATCAGTTTGACATGATGTTGGTCCTTGTTGAAAATTATTTTGATTCGACATTATTAAAACATGGTTGCCAGTGGCCATCTTTGTTTACATAGAGTTATATATAAAAACTTGTAATGACTACTCTGAAACTACTTGACAGATTTTCATGAAACTTCACAGGAATGCTGATCTAGCTTTCAGAACCTGCCAGTATAGCTTCAAGGTCATTGACCTCTTGTTTTTAATTTTGTCTCAAATGAAACATTATGATTAAGGGATTACACTGTATATTAAACATGGCTGAGTCGGCCATCTTTGTTTACATAGAGTTATATAGTAAAACTTGTAGTGACTATTCTAAAACTACTTGACAGATGTTCATGTAACTTCAGAGGAATGCTGAGCTAGCTATCAAAACCCTAACAGTAGAGCTTCTAGGTCATTGACCTCTTGTTTTAATAATTAATTCTTATTTCAACTGAAACGCTTTAACATTGTTGTTACACATTCCAACATATAGTTTGTCCTCCCTATAACAGAAACTGATGGAGATGGATATAAAGACAAACTGAATTAAGCCCGTATTTCAACAGGTGGCAGAATATTAGCCTGGAAAACAGGCACCTATCACTTCATGTCTTGATGTACATTCATCTTTTTATAAATCTGAAAAGTTATTCAATTTCACAATTAATAGACAAATTCTAACTAAAAATGATGAAGTGACAACACAACTTAAATTTCTTCTAGTTTCTAATTCCCATCCCACATCCTTGATTTATTTATCTTTTAAAGGGATACATGGCAATCTTGAAAGGTAAACAAAACTTGTGGTGCTATGCTGGTTTTCTACACACGTTGAATATTTGAAACTCGTGAAATTATCTTTTGTTGATTACAATGCATCATTAATTTAGTAAAATTATAAAATTATATAAATAAAGTTAGAAATGTTTTGTGTGACAAATATTACAAGATTGCCTTGTCTCCTTAGGTTTTTCTTAATAGTCTCTTCATAAGCACTTTATCATAAACATGTACCTCTAACTCTTATTTCAACTGAAACACTTTAACGTTGTTGTTAGAATACATTCCCACATATAGTTTGTACTCCCTGCTACAATAAGTGATGGAGTTTGGAATAGACACTCCATGTTGCTGGCCCAGTAGTATCTGTATCTTAGTACACTTGGCTGTAATCTGGTGGATGTTATGGGAACCATGGCCACATACATACACTGTCCCTGCCCTGTCTATAGCCAGACCACGTGGGTACTTCAGGTTATCATCCTTGTAGACTGCCTTCACGGTACCGTCCATCGCCATACATGTCACTGTTTGCTTGCTGCCATCAGACACGTACACGGCTGTCTTATCTGGACTTATGGCTATGTAGTACGGTTCTACCAACAGTTGTTTATTAATGGTATCATTCATCAGACTTCTCAGCTCGGTGCCGGTCATGTTGATTATTTCCACTTTAGCTGGGTTTACAAGTGTCACTATCAGTGTCCCATCATTATGCACTATACCCCAACAAAGACCATTGACCTTTATCACTTGACCTTTGGACAGGGATTGAGATACTACTGACAGAAACTGGATTGTATTCAGGTCAGGTATCGTCACAGCGACTTGCGTGTTGTTCACCTTTGTTATTTCCCATGGTTCTTGTGACAGTTGTATTTCAGATATTATTTTATTATATTTTGTATCCACTAGTTTGACCTTTTTGTTGAACCTGTCAGAAATGACAAGTTGGTTGTCAGGAAGCAGGGTTGAGCCTGTGATCCAGCAGTTTGACGGGTTGTGGTAAGATTTGACATTGATGTCTGTTATATGTGTCGCTGTTCTGGGTACTGGTATCTCTGATTCTGTAGTTTTCCTGTCAATGGTTTTTTCTGTTTGTGTCATTTTGCTGTAATTTGGTATTTCTGTTTGGGTTGCTTTGCTGTCATTGAATATCTCAGTTTGGGTTGCTTTGCTGTCATTCGGCTGTTCCAGTGGCTGTGTTCTGCTTTCTTTTTGTCCTTTCACTTGTGTAATTTTGTTGTCACGTGGTTCATTCATCAGCGAAAGATTCCCTAGTGTGGTCAGGTTTTCCATCAAATCTTGAATCTGTTTCTCTGGCTCAAAGCGGTACCTCTTAATTGTGTTGTCAGTCTGTATCTGGGACAGACCATCCACTAAGGTCTGAATTACAAGTTTGGTTTTGTCCATAACAGGAAACAGTTTTCCATTTTGTTTAGTTTTGTGTAAAGTATCGAGGTCGGAGGTAATAGAATAAATTTTATTTCTCATGTCGTCCAATTTGGCAGCAATTGAGGCCATGTTTGCCTGATCTTCAATGCGGATCCTGTTTGTTTCATTTAAAACATCATGTTCAAGTTTGTCTAAAAGGTGAGTTATTTCTGCTCTAAACTGCCCAATGTTTTCTGTTGCCTCTGCGCAATATTTGTCTATATCTGTAGCATTTTGTTCAGTTGTTTGTTTATTGCTATCAACTTGTTGTCCGAGGTCAGTGAGTTTCTTTTCTAAATCTTCATACTCATTTTCTATATAGCTGATACCGTCACAACTTCGATGGTCAATTGCAATACAGGTGCCACAGACAAGCTGGTCATGTGACCTACATTTAAATTTAATAGCCTCACCTTGATGTTGGGAACATTTGTTGATATTCTCTTCCAGACTCGGGGTCTGGGGTTTACTTCTTGGCATACTTGTTTTGCCTTGTAGAACATGATGTTTCATTTGTCGTGGTGTGCAATGATGCTTATAACATTTCTTGCACAAATATTCGCAACAATCCACACAAAATCCTGCGGCGGATAGCCGCTGACCCTCATCACTACACGGGTGGCAGACAAGTTCAGAAACTTCCTCTGACTCCACATTCCTGGGGGCACCAAGTTCTCCAGCTTTCCTACCAGGGACTGACATTTTTGTTTAATAGTAGCCCAAACAACTTACTTTCCTTGTAGGATACACACTTTAACTGTAATTTGAAATCACTTGATCAGTTTAATTTGCTAAAAAACACTCCCTTGTTGTCGTAAAATAAATGTTGCTATGCTTAATGTCATCCAGTGCTGTTCTGTAATATAACCTTTATGAGATGACGAACTGTAACTAATTATAGATCCCAGATCTATTCATAGAACTAGTATTCAGGCCAATAATAACTTAAAATTTACATACTGCAAAGGTAGATTTCCCTCATATCCTCTAAGACAGCATGGTTATGGTAAACTATTTGGACTCGAAGTTATTACCTCTATATTGAACTTGAACATATCCCAAAGTTTATGCCTGATTTCACTTTATTTTTGTTGATAAAAACAAGGAAATCCGATTAAGTTATTAATAGACCACTTATTCTCCCAACCACCTTGTGGAAAATACTGTGTTATTTATTAATAAACTGCTTATCAATTAAAAATCTAGCAAAATAAATGAGAATAAAATGTGTTTCATAATAAGTATATAAAAAGTATATTTATTAAAAAATATTACATACCATCAACATGATCAAGCTCAATAAAAACTTTCTGAAATTCAGTTGATTCTAATTTATTCTTACCTTAGTCAGGTTCTCTGATTTATTCTTCACAGTTTGTGGTGTCAGACCAGTCAGGAAATACTTCCGGGTCGTAGGGTGCCGAAATAGTTCTTTGAAAGAATCCAAAGTTTCTAGTTTGCATGTGTTTTTCCCAAGATTAGTTTCTATTTCGTTGTTAAATCTAACCTGAGGTTAAAGTAGTATGTCTGTTGTCATGAATAGTAAGTATTTTACTGTGTTTGTCAGGATTATTTCTTTGGAGAGTATGAGCACAGAGGTTAGGTAGAGATGTGGTTTTGACAGATGTTTATTTCAAAATACGCATAGTGTGAATGAATGACGCGAAATGTTGAAAAACTGAATCGGTGTTTTATTCCAGATATGGGACCGTTTGCTAGCCAAATGTGTTTAATACACAGAATAAAAGTATTTAAGCGAACGAATGTTGTGGAACTTGTGACAGATCTCCAAATATAGCCTATATTGCATTGTGTTCAATGGGCTGATTTTGGCCGGTCTGACACCTAGATGGACAAAATGCATTTTTCTTATTAATGGCCAAATCCAGTTGATTTTTTCTGTGGAAGCTTGCAGCTGAGTGAGAAAAAAAAAGTTGATGTTAAATTTTTGACTTTTACAACAGAACATGTTTTTTGGCAATTGAAATAGAATGTGTGTGTTTTAGGGTGGAATTTGGGGGTCCTAGTGATTTGGAGTGGCCCTAAAGCACTTTAAGTAGGCTCTCAAGTGTCTTTAAGTGGATTAGTGGCAAAAGGTAATAGATCTGTCACAATTCCTACAACAAATGGCAATTTTATTATTGTAAGGTACCGTATGAGGCTAAAATCTGAAAATGTATCGGTACTGACATTTTGACCTGACGCGATAGGAGGAGTCTTACTTTGTATCGAAAGCCTGAGAATCTGTAAATTTTATACGCGATGATGGATTTTACAATCTGAAAATGAAATATACAGAAATTTATGGAATTTAGCATTTATTTTTGTTTTTTGTTAAACATGGTGTAAATCCCACTCATTTTTCTTCATTAATTCAGATGAAATCACTATGCAATGGCATACAGTTGTAATTTAACACATTAATTTGGTATTTTGTTAGAGATAATGGTATAATCCACTGAAATATATACTATTCTGGTGTGTGATTCAGTTTGTCTTGCTGTTGCCCAAGACTTGAATGTTTTAGTGGCCTTTAAAACTGCTACAGGCATATGGGGTAGGCTTAGCTTTTGAGTCATTACTTCAATTTTGTCTCTTTTTTCTGGCATTTTATAGCCCAACTGTATATTTTATTGGACATTGTGCATGTAAATGTGCTCCAAAGCAGCCTTTTGGTCTATTGTGTGCCTCAAAAGTGTTGGAATTTAACAGAATGTCTGTTTCTCCATGAAAAATGAAGAAATTTCATGCATGAGTGATTTTGATATCTATACCTCACATTATGTGTATATTTTAGTTTGGTATATAGAAGGCAATGTTTGAAAACTTTACTTGATGGAAATATACCAAACGGTTAATTTATTTTGGCATTTTTTCTAGTTTTGTATAACGCGTCTTAAAATCCTTGATTTCTATTAGCCGAATGGGTCTTTGCATGCAGGGATAGAACCGAAAAGATAATAGGTCCTTGCCAAAGCATCTGATTTTCCATTCGGTCAACCTTATTGGTCAGTTAGATGTATTCAATAACTATTTTTGACAAATGTCGCGACTCTTTTAGGTGTCAGACCAGTCAGGAAATACTTCCGGGTCGTAGGGTGCCGAAATAGTTCTTTGAAAGAATCCAAAGTTTCTAGTTTGCATGTGTTTTTCCCAAGATTAGTTTCTGTTTCGTTGTTAAATCTAACCTGAGGTTAAAGTAGTATGTCTGTTGTCATGAATAGTAAGTATTTTACTGTGTTTGTCAGGATTATTTCTTTGGAGAGTATGAGCACAGAGGTTAGGTAGAGATGTGGTTTAGACAGATGTTTATTTCAAAATACGCATAGTGTGAATGAATGACGCGAAATGTTGAAAAACTGAATCGGTGTTTTATTCCAGATATGGGACCGTTTGCTAGCCAAATGTGTTTAATACACAGAATAAAAGTATTTAAGCGAACGAATGTTGTAGAACTTGTGACTGATCTCCAAATATAGCCTATATTGCATTGTGTTCAATGGGCTGATTTTGGCCGGTCTGACACCTAGATGGACAAAATGCATTTTTCTTATTAATGGCCAAATCCAGTTGATTTTTTCTGTGGAAGCTTGCAGCTGAGTGAGAAAAAAAAAGTTGATGTTAAATTTTTGACTTTTACAACAGAACATGTTTTTTGGCAATTGAAATAGAATGTGTGTGTTTTAGGGTGGAATTTGGGGGTCCTAGTGATTTGGAGTGGCCCTAAAGCACTTTAAGTAGGCTCTCAAGTGTCTTTAAGTGGATTAGTGGCAAAAGGTAATAGATATGTCACAATTCCTACAACAAATGGCAATTTTATTATTGTAAGGTACCGTATGAGGCTAAAATCTGAAAATGTATCGGTACTGACATTTTGACCTGACGCGACTCTAGGAGGAGTCTTACTTTGTATCGAAAGCCTGAGAATCTGTAAATTTTATACGCGATGATGGATTTTACAATCTGAAAATGAAATATACAGAAATTTATGGAATTTAGCATTTATTTTTGTTTTTTGTTAAACATGGTGTAAATCCCACTCATTTTTCTTCATTAATTCAGATGAAATCACTATGCAATGGCATACAGTTGTAATTTAACACATTAATTTGGTATTTTGTTAGAGATAATGGTATAATCCACTGAAATATATACTATTCTGGTGTGTGATTCAGTTTGTCTTGCTGTTGCCCAAGACTTGAATGTTTTAGTGGCCTTTAAAACTGCTACAGGCATATGGGGTAGGCTTAGCTTTTGAGTCATTACTTCAATTTTGTCTCTTTTTTCTGGCATTTTATAGCCCAACTGTATATTTTATTGGACATTGTGCATGTAAATGTGCTCCAAAGCAGCCTTATGGTCTATTGTGTGCCTCAAAAGTGTTGGAATTTAACAGAATGTCTGTTTCTCCATGAAAAATGAAGAAATTTCATGCATGAGTGATTTTGATATCTATACCTCACATTATGTGTATATTTTAGTTTGGTATATAGAAGGCAATGTTTGAAAACTTTACTTGATGGAAATATACCAAACGGTTAATTTATTTTGGCATTTTTTCTAGTTTTGTATAACGCGTCTTAAAATCCTTGATTTCTATTAGCCGAATGGGTCTTTGCATGCAGGAATTGAACCGAAAAGATAATAGGTCCTTGCCAAAGCATCTGATTTTCCATTCGGTCAACCTTATTGGTCAGTTAGATGTATTCAATAACTATTTTTGACAAATGTCGCGACTCTTTTAGGTGTCAGACCAGTCAGGAAATACTTCCGGGTCGTAGGGTGCCGAAATAGTTCTTTGAAAGAATCCAAAGTTTCTAGTTTGCATGTGTTTTTCCCAAGATTAGTTTCTATTTCATTGTTAAATCTAACCTGAGGTTAAAGTAGTATGTCTGTTGTCATGAATAGTAAGTATTTTACTGTGTTTGTCAGGATTATTTCTTTGGAGAGTATGAGCACAGAGGTTAGGTAGAGATGTGGTTTTGACAGATGTTTATTTCAAAATACGCATAGTGTGAATGAATGACGCGAAATGTTGAAAAACTGAATCGGTGTTTTATTCCAGATATGGGACCGTTTGCTAGCCAAATGTGTTTAATACACAGAATAAAAGTATTTAAGCGAACGAATGTTGTGGAACTTGTGACTGATCTCCAAATATAGCCTATATTGCATTGTGTTCAATGGGCTGATTTTGGCCGGTCTGACACCTAGATGGACAAAATGCATTTTTCTAATTAATGGCCAAATCCAGTTGATTTTTTCTGTGGAAGCTTGCAGCTGAGTGAGAAAAAAAAAGTTGATGTTAAATTTTTGACTTTTACAACAGAACATGTTTTTTGGCAATTGAAATAGAATGTGTGTGTTTTAGGGTGGAATTTGGGGGTCCTAGTGATTTGGAGTGGCCCTAAAGCACTTTAAGTAGGCTCTCAAGTGTCTTTAAGTGGATTAGTGGCAAAAGGTAATAGATCTGTCACAATTCCTACAACAAATGGCAATTTTATTATTGTAAGGTACCGTATGAGGCTAAAATCTGAAAATGTATCGGTACTGACATTTTGACCTGACGCGACTCTAGGAGGAGTCTTACTTTGTATCGAAAGCCTGAGAATCTGTAAATTTTATACGCGATGATGGATTTTACAATCTGAAAATGAAATATACAGAAATTTATGGAATTTAGCATTTATTTTTGTTTTTTGTTAAACATGGTGTAAATCCCACTCATTTTTCTTCATTAATTCAGATGAAATCACTATGCAATGGCATACAGTTGTAATTTAACACATTAATTTGGTATTTTGTTAGAGATAATGGTATAATCCACTGAAATATATACTATTCTGGTGTGTGATTCAGTTTGTCTTGCTGTTGCCCAAGACTTGAATGTTTTAGTGGCCTTTAAAACTGCTACAGGCATATGGGGTAGGCTTAGCTTTTGAGTCATTACTTCAATTTTGTCTCTTTTTTCTGGCATTTTATAGCCCAACTGTATATTTTATTGGACATTGTGCATGTAAATGTGCTCCAAAGCAGCCTTATGGTCTATTGTGTGCCTCAAAAGTGTTGGAATTTAACAGAATGTCTGTTTCTCCATGAAAAATGAAGAAATTTCATGCATGAGTGATTTTGATATCTATACCTCACATTATGTGTATATTTTAGTTTGGTATATAGAAGGCAATGTTTGAAAACTTTACTTGATGGAAATATACCAAACGGTTAATTTATTTTGGCATTTTTTCTAGTTTTGTATAACGCGTCTTAAAATCCTTGATTTCTATTAGCCGAATGGGTCTTTGCATGCAGGAATTGAACCGAAAAGATAATAGGTCCTTGCCAAAGCATCTGATTTTCCATTCGGTCAACCTTATTGGTCAGTTAGATGTATTCAATAACTATTTTTGACAAATGTCGCGACTCTTTTAGGTGTCAGACCAGTCAGGAAATACTTCCGGGTCGTAGGGTGCCGAAATAGTTCTTTGAAAGAATCCAAAGTTTCTAGTTTGCATGTGTTTTTCCCAAGATTAGTTTCTATTTCGTTGTTAAATCTAACCTGAGGTTAAAGTAGTATGTCTGTTGTCATGAATAGTAAGTATTTTACTGTGTTTGTCAGGATTATTTCTTTGGAGAGTATGAGCACAGAGGTTAGGTAGAGATGTGGTTTTGACAGATGTTTATTTCAAAATACGCATAGTGTGAATGAATGACGCGAAATGTTGAAAAACTGAATCGGTGTTTTATTCCAGATATGGGACCGTTTGCTAGCCAAATGTGTTTAATACACAGAATAAAAGTATTTAAGCGAACGAATGTTGTGGAACTTGTGACTGATCTCCAAATATAGCCTATATTGCATTGTGTTCAATGGGCTGATTTTGGCCGGTCTGACACCTAGATGGACAAAATGCATTTTTCTTATTAATGGCCAAATCCAGTTGATTTTTTCTGTGGAAGCTTGCAGCTGAGTGAGAAAAAAAAAGTTGATGTTAAATTTTTGACTTTTACAACAGAACATGTTTTTTGGCAATTGAAATAGAATGTGTGTGTTTTAGGGTGGAATTTGGGGGTCCTAGTGATTTGGAGTGGCCCTAAAGCACTTTAAGTAGGCTCTCAAGTGTCTTTAAGTGGATTAGTGGCAAAAGGTAATAGATCTGTCACAATTCCTACAACAAATGGCAATTTTATTATTGTAAGGTACCGTATGAGGCTAAAATCTGAAAATGTATCGGTACTGACATTTTGACCTGACGCGACTCTAGGAGGAGTCTTACTTTGTATCGAAAGCCTGAGAATCTGTAAATTTTATACGCGATGATGGATTTTACAATCTGAAAATGAAATATACAGAAATTTATGGAATTTAGCATTTATTTTTGTTTTTTGTTAAACATGGTGTAAATCCCACTCATTTTTCTTCATTAATTCAGATGAAATCACTATGCAATGGCATACAGTTGTAATTTAACACATTAATTTGGTATTTTGTTAGAGATAATGGTATAATCCACTGAAATATATACTATTCTAGTGTGTGATTCAGTTTGTCTTGCTGTTGCCCAAGACTTGAATGTTTTAGTGGCCTTTAAAACTGCTACAGGCATATGGGGTAGGCTTAGCTTTTGAGTCATTACTTCAATTTTGTCTCTTTTTTCTGGCATTTTATAGC
>JAWPHD010018519.1:0-39525 GCA_037043455.1 Cyrtodaria siliqua | reverse complement strand
GGGAGGGCAACTTGTAAGAATTGACTAAAACAACAAAAAAATATGGTAAAAAAAAGAAATCAAGTGGGCCGGGGTGAAAGGCGGGTTGGGGGGGGGGGGGGGGGCAACATATATGTGTAAAGAATTGACAAAAGCAACACAGAAATATGTAAAAAAACAACAACGTTTCAAGTGGGGCTGGGGTGGTGGGAGGGGGGGGGGGGGTGGGGGGGAGAGGCGGGTGTAGGTGGGGTGGAGGGGCGATGAGGGGGCAACATATATGTGTAAGAATTGACAAAAGCAACACAGAGAAATATGTAAAAAAAAAAGTTTCAAGTGGGGGTGGGGGAGAGCGGGGGGGAGAGGCTGGAGTGGGTAGGAGGGCGGGGGGGAGGGGGGCAACATATGTGTGTAAGAATTGACTAAAACAACAAAGAAATATGTAAAAAAAAAAAATTCAAGTGTGGGGGCGTGGTGGGTGGGGTGATGGGGTGAGAGGCGGGAGGCGGGGGGGTGGGGGGGAAGGGTTGCAACATATATTTGTAAGAACTGACAAAAGCAACACACAGAACTAGAAATTATTATTTGTCCATGGGACAAAAACGATATGGCTCCCCCACTCGCCCTAACAGACATAATTGACGACTCTAGGTCCAACTGTTCTTTATCGATCTGAGATCGTTTTGATATTCAATATCCCTGTGACTGTATGTACTATCTGTATCAGTAAGGCCACATAAAAAAATATGTGTGGTTCAAGTAACCCGACCGACCCTATTTTTTTTAAAGGGCCGACCCAAAAACTTCTTATGTAAAAATTAAAAAAATTTAAAAAAAAAATAAAAAAATAAAAATAAAAAAAATTAATAAAAAAAAAAATTCAAATTAAAAAAAAAAAATAAAAAAAAATTATAAAAAAAAAAATAAATAAAAAAAATATAAAAAATCAATAGGGGTCATCTACTGGTCATGACCAACCATCCTTCCAAGTTTAAGGACCCTAGGTCCAACCATTCTCTAGTTATTGATCGGACATAGTTTCACCGCAACCTTGACCTTTGACCTAGTGACCCCAAAATCAATAGGGTCATCTACTGGTCATGACCAACCATCCTTCAAAGTTTGAGGACCCTAGGTCCAACCATTCTCTAGTTATTGATTGGACATCGTTTCACCACAACCTTGACCTTTGACCCCAAAATCAATAGTGTCATCTACTTGTCATGACCAACCATCCTTCCAAGTTTGAGGACCCTAGGTCCAACCGTTCTCTAGTTATTGATCGGACATCGTATTAATAGACAAGGTCACCACGACCTTGACCTTTGACCTAGTGACCCCTCTACTTGTCATGACTAACCGTCATTCCAAGTTTGAGGACCCTAGGGTCCAACCGTTCTCTAGATATTGATCGGACATCGTTTTGATAGTCAAGGTCACCCGCGACATTGACCTTTGACCTAGTGACCCCAAAATCAATAGGGATCATCTACTTGTCATGACCAACCATCCTTATAAGTTTGAGGACCGGTAGGTACAACCATTCTCTAGTTATTGATCGGACATCGTTTGTGACACAGACAGACCTACGGCCTTGACCTTTGACCTAGTGACCCCCAAAATCAATAGGGGTCATCTACTTGTCATGGCCCAACCATCCTTCCAAGTTTGAGGACCGTAGGTCCAACCGTTCTCTAGTTATTGATCGGACATCGTTTGTGACACAGACAGACCTACGGCCTTTGACCTTTGACCCCAAAATCAATAGGGGGTCATCTACTTGTCATGCCCAACCATCCTTCCAAGTTTGAGGACCGTAGGTCCAACCGTTCTCTAGTTATTGATCGGACATCGTTTGTGACACAGACAGACCTACGGCCTTGACCTTTGACCTAGTGACCCCAAAATCAATAGGTGGTCATCTACTTGTCATGACCAACCCACCGTTCCCAAGTTTGAGGACCCCTAGGTCCAACCATTCTCTAGTTATTGATGGGACATCGTTTTGATAGTCAATGTCACCCGCAACATTGACCTTTGACCTAGTGACCCCAAAATCAATAGGGGTCATCTACTTGTCATGACCAACCATCCTTCCAAGTTTTGAGGACCCTAGGTCCAACCATTCTGTAGTTATTGATCGGACATCGTTTTGATAGTCAATGTCACCCGCAACATTGACCTTTGACCTAGTGACCCCAAAATCAATAGGGGTCATCTACTTGTCATGACCAACCATCCTTCCAAGTTTGAGGACCCTAGGTCCAACCATTCTCTAGTTATTGATCGGACATCGTTTGTGACACAGACAGACCTACAGACAGAGAAACAGACAGACAGAAAGCACAAAATCAATATGGCTCCCCCTACCACACTTTGTTTCGGGGAGCCATAAGACATCGTTTGTGACACAGACAGACCTACGGCCTTGACCTTTTGACCTAGTGACCCCAAAATCAATAGGGGTCATCTTCTTGTCATGCCCAACCATCCTTCCAAGTTTGAGGGACCGTAGGTCCAACCGTTCTCTAGTTATTGATCGGACATCGTTTGTGACACAGACAGACCTACGGCCTTGACCTTTTGACCTAGTGACCCCAAAATCAATAGGGGTCATCTACTTGTCAGATGACCAACCATCCTTCCAAGTTTGAGGACCCTAGGTCCAACCATTCTCTAGTTTATTGATGGGGACATCGTTTTTGATAGTCAATGTCACCGCAACATTGACCTTTGACCTAGTGACCCCAAAATCAATAGGGGTCATCTACTTGTCATGACCAACCATCCTTCCAAGTTTGAGGACCCTAGGTCCAACCATTCTGTAGTTATTGATCGGACATCGTTTTGATAGTCAATGTCACCGCAACATTGACCTTTGACCTAGTGACCCCAAAAATCAATAGGGTCATCTACTTGTCATGACCAACCATCCTTCCAAGTTTGAGGACCCTAGGTCCAACCATTCTCTAGTTATTGATCGGAAATCGTTTGTGACACAGACAGACCTACAGACAGACAGACAGAAAGCACAAAATCAATATGGCTCCGCCTACCACACTTGTGTGTGGGGGAGCCATAAATATGTAAAGAAAAATAATAAAAGTTTAAAGTCTGGGGCGGGGGTGCGGGTGGGGGGTGATGGGGTGAGGGGGCAGGGGGGTGGGGTGGTGGGGGCAGGAGGGTTTGCAACATATATGTGTAAGAATTGACTAAAAACAACACAGAAATATTTAAAAAAAAAAAAAATTCAAGTGTGGGGCGTGGTGGGTGGGGTGATGTGGTGAGAAGCGGGGGTGGGGGGTTGACGGGGAGGGTTGCAACATATTTGTGTAAGAATTGACAAAAGCTCACAGAAATATGTAAAAAAAAAAAAAAAAAAAATTTCAAGTCTGGGGCGGGGGTGGGGTGGAGGGGGAGGTGATGGGGGTGAGAGGCGTGGGGGGTGGGTGGGTGGTGTTTCAGGGAGGGTTGCAACATATATGTGTAAGAATTGACTACAAAGAACTAACAACAGAAATATTTAAAAAAAAAAATAAAAAAAATTCAAGTGTGGGGTGTGGTGGGTGGGTGGGTGATGGGGTGAGAGGCGGTGGGTGGGGGTTGACGGCGGAGGGTTGCAACATATTTGTGTCAGAATTGACAAAATCTCACAGAAAATATGCTAAAAAAAAAAAAAAAATCAAGTCTGGGGTGGGGTGGGTTGGGAGGAGGTGAGGTGAAGGGGGGGGGGGGGGGGGGGGGTGAAGGGGGGGGGGGGCGGGGGGGGGGGGGGGGGGGGAGAGGGTTGCAACATATATTTGTAAGAATTGACTAAAACAACACAGAAATATGTAAAAAATAAATAAATAAAAGGTGTGGAGGGGAGTGGGGGGGGGAGGGAGCCCATGACCCAATATGGGTGAAGTAATAAGATGCATAATGCTATAACAAATCCCAAACCAAAATTATAGATATATACATGCTTACATGCAAACCTAGATCTGCATTTATTGCACATTTTATGGGCCATCACAATTTGGGTTCCATGGGAGCCCAGAATTTGCAGAAGACAAAATTACTTATCCAACCCTTTACAACATACTATAAGGAAACCAATTCCAAAATTTAGTTCAGCTAGGACAAAAAATGTAAGAGATATAGACCTGTAAACACAGCTTACACACAAAATTTAATGTGAAAACAGACATATTTTTAAGGGCTATCAGAATTTGGGTTCCATGGGAGCCCAGGGGTTACAGGAACCAAATTGCTTATGCAGCCCTTAAGATAATGCTACAAGGAAGCCCATGAACAAATTTGGTTGTTGGTAGGATAAGAAATGTAAGAGATATAGACTTGTAAACACAGCTTACACGCAAACCTTGATGTGGGACGCGCGACGCCGACGCCAACGCCGACGCCAACGCCGACCCTGGGGTGATTACATAAGCTCTCTTATTCTTCGAATAGTCGAGCTAACAAGTAGGCACACTGTAGGTCAATACTTTATCTTATAACTTGTGGTGTGGGGAGTGTTATAAAGCACTGAAAATGTAACAAAACACTAGTGCAAAAAACATGCAAATGAAGGCCAAATCATTGCTAGGTCTTTGCTCGATATGCAATCGCCAGGTCAATTTCTGCAACCGTTAAAAAAAACGGATTACGGAAGCCGATGCGGCAGTTCCGATTGCTCAAAGTGGTATGGAGAAGACAAAGAAACATACAGTGTCGTCATATATAGGCTGCTACATTAATAAATGAACATTATGTGATGTTTTTAGAGTTATGTGATAAAAAGAATCTCAAATTTGAGCCCGTAAAATAATTATATTTTCTTTTCTCAATGGTCTAAACATTATGAGTGAGCCAAAATAAATCACCCCTAATTTACAAAGGAATTCATTATACATAGTAATATATACTATCCTAGGTTTATACACACCAGGGATAATGTTAGCATTTTATGCCCAATTCCATTCAAAATACAGGATGAATTCAATTTTTATGTAATAAAGTGCTAACACAATAATAATTTCATTGATATGATATTTAACAAAATACTGTATGGTGCTGAGGTCCATATGCAAGGTTATGGACTGTCCAGTACATAAACTTCATATGGACCGAAGCACCATACATTTTTTTTTATATTATACCGAATCTGACCAACAAATTAAATCAATACGTTTTATGATTTATTTTGACGTTTTTTTACACACGTCCGTTAATATAGCTATCGGACCAGGCGCTCCGGTCAATATGCAACTTTATGGACCGGATGACGTCACATTAAACAAAGAGTGGAATATGCAAATGAGGTATAATGTTCATTGTTATCATGAATCAGAACCTTTTTTTAAATTTTAATATCTTCTAGAAAAAGCCTGCTTGTTTAAAGCTGCTGACTCCTCACCTATGCAGATTGTATCCTCCATTGACGTGCCATTTGTTCCAGATGTCGGGATTCTTCCTCATTGTGCCATCCCCGCTGTAAACACATGCAACTTGTGTCATTATCCATATTTACAGAACACTATGATAGTCAATAGTAGTAAGTTCTCCAAGGTCTTCAAATCAAAAGTGATTTATTAAAACCCAAATTATAAGTCTCTATTAAAGGGTCAAAACATTTTAGGACTATTCCATTAAAACATACCCAGAACCCCAGGAAGGCAATTTAATAAACATCTATGGGTGAACTCTCTTTTCCGAAATTTTATTATTTAAACTCAATTTTGCATCTATGGGTGTTCATTTTCAAAAGTGCCTGGGGGCACATGTATGTTTTGGAATATGATGAGAAGCAGTTAGCTTTTAATTAAGCCTTGATTTTGTTAATATAAACCTTTGTTTCAATCCATCAAGAATTCCAAAGGCTATACAGTTACACTTTTCCCCCACAAACAAGTGCTTAACTTAATACAATATTGACACAAATCTTCCATCTTGAACTCAATTTTCTCAATATAAACATGTGTAATACATTCAATTTCAATGTATCAACCTTTGAAGTTAAAACAGGAAACTCTTTCAGGAGAAAAATTTGACAATATTGTGAACACTTATTATTGACAAAGTTACATTTATCTTTTATGTATTAAAGCAAAAGATATATATGGAATAGCATTACTTTTGATATAATGTTCAAAACAGGCAGCTAGACATGTACATTTATACCCTTGACCAAAATTGAGTGCTTTACTGAGTTATTGCCCTTGATTAATTGAAAAATTCAAAATTGTTATTACTTCCATGATAACTTCAGTCAACGGGAACCAATTTTTATGAAATGTTTGGTTTGAAGGCTGATATGAATGATCTCGGTAGAGTCTGACAATGAGCACAATTAATGAGCGTCTTACAAAGTTACTGCCTTTGATTTACGAAAATGAAAATTTATGAAAATATGGACATTTCAAATTCTGGGTTCACTAATTTTTACTTGAAGGTTTGTTTTTGACTGGACACCATTGAGAGATATTAACCCTCAACCTGCTACATATATATAATGGACTGTTCAGTCTTTTATTAAGACCATTCCATTTATTATTACTCGCAGGCTGATCTGGGTTTACATTGTAAAACCTGATCAGCCTGCGAGTTACTCGCTTACTCGCAAGCCGAGTCACTCGCAGGCGGATCTGGGTTTACAAGACGCAAAGGCTATTATAGTCGTGCTTAGCGGGTTAAGGGTCAATCACCTTTAGTGATCATTCTAGTTATTTTTGCACTTATCTTGAACGACTTGTTAACAGATATAAAGGCAATCAGTCTCATATTCAACAATTAGTGCAAGGGCGTAAAGACAACAAAATATAGAAGTTAGGAATTACAGAATGTGTTTCAAACTTCTCAAAGAACACTTTCCGTATTAGTGTTACACTTCACCAATATTTCTGTAGTATTATATAGCCTTACCTACAGGGAACATCACATAAAATCCTGTCATATTTGACAAATTCAGCATTCTGGAATAAAAAAAGTTATACATTTTTTTTAAAACTGAACAAAAAAAGGTGTAAAAAGTAAGCAAAGTCAACAATTGCATGACGTCATTGCATAAATAAACATACAAAATGTTGATTGTCGACAACGCCAATGCGCAAAATGTAAATGGTATGCAAGAAAAAGAATCAATAAGGGAATTTGGTTCAAATCGCAAAATTCCAACTCTCGCAGAGCTTCAGTTCTGTTTTGCCTCGTGTTGGAATTCCGATCTTTACCAGACACCCATGAAAAACGGCATTAATCAATTCACCAGCTGCCCCCTTCATACTTTATAGAAAACAAGATTCATGATTAATCAGTATAAGTATAGATGTTTTGCTTTTGCCACCATTATTTGTTGACTATTCTCCTCAGATTTAGATTTTCTTCCATTTTAAATAGACAACTTGCATTCCCTTCTCAAACTTGATAATCTGGACATACCTCCGCTTTAGATGTGACCATATTTGGTAATATTCTGGCATCATGGTTGATGATCATACAGTTGGGACTCTGGATACGCTTCACTTGATGTGTCATCAGGTAACATCGCTTGTTGTCCATATCGTTCGCCACCACAAAACCCTCTGGCAACAAAACACAGAAGTTCATTTATAGCAAAGACCCTTCATGAGATCATATAATGAACTGAACATCTTTTATTTCTCTGGTGGCTATCAGCTGGGCGGAGGGACTATAATCCTTAGAATAACACACACACACTCATTTGTAACTTTAATACAAACCCTCTGTGGACAAATACAAACCCTCTGTGGACAAAACACAGATGTTCATTTATAGCACAAACCTTTCACGACACCACATATTAAACAAATTGCATTTCTTACAACTATTAAACAAACCCTCTAACACAGACGTTCATTTACAACATCACGACTAGTCAATCTCTGTTCAATTAATGAGGGGTTATTTGCAGCTTCCTATCTATAATCACAGGTCCATATTCTCCAAACTCAGCTGAAATCTCGTACGGAGTGAGAAAAAATCTGGCTCAGGAAAATGAACTCAAGCTCAATGCTTGGGTCAGAAAAACAGCTCAGATGTTTTCTGCTTAAATGTCAATACAAAATTTCAGACTCAGCTAAGTATGGTATGAAACCGTCTCCGGAATACAGAAAGTCGACTCGGGCTCAGCTGAGATAGTTTATGAGCTTAAGGACCTATTTTCCAATGCTAAAATGTATTGAAAATGCATGGAAAGCTTGCATATTTGCTGCTAACTTGCTACATAACTGATTAGCTCAGGTATATAAACTGAGGCCCGAGTAAAGTTTTCTCTATGAAAAGCATTGGTTTACTGAACAGTATCTTAAAGGTATAGCAGTATATAATAATTCAAACTTTACTTTTATGAAGAAGGAAAAAAGTAAATTAACAAGAAAACCAATCTCATTAAAATCAGACCCATTTTCACGCTACGATATTCTACACTACAAGGATCTGACTACACTCCATTGCAGGTCACATCAGATTGACCTTATGATTAGCCAATCAGATTTCAGCCTACAGAATTGCTCGGTATAGACTGCTTCACTGCGCATGTTGGGTTTGAGTAAAACGCTGTGGAGCAGTCTACGCTCGGTATTGAAAGAGACAATGTCTGTAACTTTTAGCCTTTAAAACACAATACATGTTGACAAACATAATATACCAACCAGTATTGAATATTTACAGAAAAAAAATAAAGAAAAGATTGTTTGACTGAATTTAATAGCGGTACAAATATTTTTACCGATTCGTGGGATTGAACCCACACTAAAATGACACTCGCGAGTCAACAGTGCTATCAACTGAGCTAAGCGGGCCAGATGTACTATGGCTTACTATTTAGAGTACTAATGTCATATTAATTTCGGTGGAATATATATTTTCAAAACTCACATGGCAGTGCCATGATTTTCTTTGATTTTTGATATAAAACATGCCATGTAGTGCATTTCTTTGAATTTATCGTGCAATCCACAGCAATAACACACAAAGACTTTATCTTTATTCGGATATAGATCTATGTGTTTCATGTGGATTTGCTTTTGTCCAGTTCACTCGAACATCATCTGAACTGCATATGAAATGCACGATTTCATTGGTTGAATTTAGTTGATCCTCTCATGAATATTGATTAGATGAAAGGTCGATGTGACGTGACCTACAAGGGAGTGTGATCAGATCCTATAGCGGAGAGTATCAAAGCGTAATTAGGATATGATTTTAATGAGATTGGAAGTAAACTGTCCTAAATGCAAAACTTTGTTGACAACTCTTTATTTTAGAAAAAACAACAACACCAAAACACAACTAATGAAACACCTGCTTTTATATTTTAATATGTTGGCTTCATACATAAGCTGTATTGGGAGGGCCTCATCAACAGAAACATAATTGAATAACACCATTTTCTCATGTAACTGTATGTCTATCAGTGATTTACAGTAACCTATACACATTTTCTCCTCCCCAAAAAATAGGTCCTAAAGCCGGAGTTCAATCTTTTTTATCGAGAATACGGGGCATGGTTAGGACGAAGGAACTATTAAAACCGATGACTCCAAGTTATGTACTTATGCACATATACAGGGGTACTGACTGACCTGGTACAGGAACATTTTCATCCTGATGTAGCATCTCTATCAACTGGGCTGTTTTGGAACCAGGGGCCGCACACATGTCTAAAATCTTAAATACAAAAGCATTTATTTTTAACTGTTTATCTTCGATATGTGGTTGAAGATTGTGTTTTAGTCTGGCTTCCGACTACTGGTAGATTACATTCAAAATGCAATATGATAAACACACGACTTAACATGCTTAAGACAGTCCTGATTAAGTCCAAAGCATGTTATTCAAGGTGTATTACAACCAATGACTAACTCGTAGTTAATATTAGTTGCATGCATTACCCCTTTATATCGACCTACTGAAATAAATCCTAGAAATATTTCATTTAATTTTAACAAGGCCAAAACTAAAGAGACAGGCACAAATGACAGTTCAAAGTCTCCGAGGGTTGTGCGCCACTATTTTGTGTTTGATTACATGTATTGAAACAGTTTTTCGGCACTTGCACAACTAATTATCCAAAACAATAATTCTGAGGTACAAAAAAACAACAAGACCTCCGCAGGTGGAGGAAGATGGTGGTCTATGTGGAATAAATAAGAACAAGTTAATTCCAGTAATTAAGACAAATAATTAAGACAAACTCAATCATCGAAATGTATTATTCATATTTAGTAGTCAAAACCTTATTTTGTGTGACATGTGTTAATGGATTGGCGGAAACTCAGAAATTCAAATACTTTACCAGCTGTGCAAACGACTCAATATCAGTACTGGTGGTGGTTGTAAGCAGGTAGATTTTATACTTTTTAATAATAAATTTAATAATCAACAAGGGTATGACCCACCTTATGATGTGGTTTTATATCCATCAGGATGGGTGGTATCATGCTGACTGCCTCCTGTCTACTGATGTTACCCTGAAATGGTGCAAGTATTACAAAATAATACATTGTATCTCTTTCAACCTAAATTAGGGTGATTATCCAAGCAGCTTTTAACAAAGAGGAACAGGAGGAAACCCAATTGTCTTTTCACACATGATGGGTGTTTCTTGTATTTGATTTTACGCAAGTTGGGGGTCCATTACAGTGTTTTTTATGCCTAATTTTGGGGCCGAAGTTCGGCCCCATTCACAATTCCAAAAAGTATCCTTTTTTCACAATTATATCCAAAAAATTCAAAATCGGAAACATTTTTTTTTTTTTGGGTAAATACAGGCCAGTAAGGATACTAGTCTTATATTTTGTTTGGTTTGCTACATCTCTCAAAATTCCAACCTCTAAAACTGTGAAAATAAAAGTGAAAACAGTTTATTTCTCTTTTATTATAATATTTCACAATGTTCACGATTTCTAGAAAAATGCCGCTGTTTTTCACAATGGCATGGGCACAGGCTGCATTCACAAAACATAAAAAAAACACTGCATAACCCTATAATTGTGAAACAATTGTTTCTTGTTCTTTATTACAATACATGTAGTCAATATTTTCTCACTCACACCTCATGTTAATCACTGTTTTCTCCAATGCCAATCATGCTTGAATCTTTTATTAAAATTTGAACATCAAGGCCAAATAAACAAGACGCATAAATGTCCGTGATGGCAGAAAGCTAGAAACAAATAACTTAAAAGGCAGTGTAAGGCACCAGAACACCATTAGGTTGATAATGTGTGACATTCAAGAAGAGAGACTAATACCAGTGCAGGAAAATTGTTTCTGAGTCACTCATTTGAATGGTCAAATTGATATTTTTAAAGAATTTATCTGAATTTCTACTCGTCCTGCATCAATGAGCACTCGTCATGACGAACGGAATTTTCGTGCCCTGAATACTTACACTTTCTGTTTCGGAGACGAGGAATCCATGAAGACTCTTCAGTGTATTATCTCCCTTAATCTCTTTCCTAGTGAAGTCTAGTTGCCATGCCAACCCGTCAGGATACCTGATGGAAGAAGAATATAAGAGTCATTTGAGGTCTATCTGAATCGGATACCCTTGATTGATTCTTTTTTAGCCAGACTGCATAGCAAATCCAGGCTTATAGTTTGGCAATTTCCGTCTGTCCGTCCGTCCATCCAGCTACACGTTTTTTTTTGTGTTTTTTTACCTCATTGTACACGAATTGTCGGAAAGCCTTGAAACTTAGCACACGTTTATTATCATTACACAATGTTACATGACAAAAACAATAACCCTGTCTTGCATTTTACCTGAATGATCCCCCTTTTTACTTAGATTTTTCAGTTAAAATGTTGAACTCGCAATCTGGCGTTAGTACCACTGTTCTTCACTTGTCTTAGGCCTAAAAAAAAAATATGTGTGTTTCTGGTTTCACCCTGTCAAAAAGTTAGGGTAGGTAGGTAGGAAAAAGTGTTTTTTTTAGATATTTTTTTCGCATATATTATACCATTTTTGTACTAAGGCAACTTCTTGATAACCTTTGCAAACAGTTTGGATCCAGATTAGAAGCTTAACAACTCTGTGTCTCATCAGGATACAAACTGTTTGACACTTGTTAAGTTTAAACTATGAATTCATGTTAAATTTATGCTAATAAAATTATCATTTGAATAAAAATATTTGTTGTTTGATTGTAAGATTGAGATGAAGAAAAAAAAACAAGAAAAAAACAAAAAACTTTTTTTTCATATCGCTAAAAATATTTAGGGTCGGCGGTGAAAAAGTAGGGTCGGTCGGGAAACCGGAAACACACATATTTTTTTTTTAGGCCTTACATATCAATGATATTTTGTGTTTCACTTCACCAACTAGCAATGTTTTAAATGTTTATATAATAACATCACGAAACTGTTACTGACACCATTACTGATGTTTGTGACTTTTATCTGTCCCCATGTGCAAGATCACATTTTCATGTAAAGAGCGGATATATATATCCTTTTCTTGCATACCAGACAAGGACATCCGTCATTTTACCGGGGCTAGATATTTCCATCTCACCGAAGGGCCGAGATAAAATTCACGCACGCACCAACATCCGGTATGCAGGAAAACATGCAAAACGTTAGTAACTGGCGGCGTCAATGCACAACATGTCTCTGATATATATGGAAGAAAAAGACTCTTATCATGGGTATTCGGTTCAGATGGGAAATTCCAACCCTCGGAGACTCGGTTCCGATAAAAACACATACCTCAAGTTGGAATTCCCTACCTTCACCAGATACCCATGAAAGATTCTTATAATCCGGTATGCAAGAAATATCATCAAGTGAACAATCTAAATATGGGATTCAATACTGAAAATACTCAGTCAAAATGATCCTTTCGATATTTGGTTTAAATATATTTTATTTCAAATATTTCAAGCCATATACAATATTTGTACATGAGAAGACTTTATACATTGTACTTAAAAATCAACCAATTCTGTAATGAGAGCATTATTTCATACTCAAAATTGCACTTGGTGAAAAAATAAAGATATATATTATACATGTATAGAGGATTTTAAATGAGTGCCTCTTTAATATTGAATTTATTAAACGAGTTGGATAAAATTATATGACATGAGGCTGCGCCAAAAATCATATCAATTTTATCACAAGTTTAATACAATCAATATTAAATAGGCATGAATGTGAGATTCTATTTTTCACATAACTCCAAAATAGCCTTAGCCCTAATAACCAACATTTATTAGCGTGGCTGACTATATTACACCATTGTCGTTCGATGACTTTGTATGTTTGTGTGATGATATCGTATGTTGAATCGGTCTTCCGTAACCCGATATTTAAACAGTTGCGAAAATTGACGAGACAGTTCCGATGTACTCTGAGCTGAACGGAAAAGACTGGACAATGATTTGGTCTTCATTTGCATATTTATTTTGCTAGTGTAATATGATAAATATATCACTTTACTACACTCCCACACCGCAACTTATGTGATAAAATGTTTACACAATTCAAAGAAATTTGATTTTGTATATTACTATACCAATAATATAATTGAGCCGCAACACACGAAAACGTCCCTTCGGACGTTTTGACGACAACGTCATAAAGTAACAATTTATGACGTCGCCCAGTAATCAATTAATTACTAATCAAATTTCTCGTCACTTCTGTGATTTACCTAATTATTATATCACACGGAATATGTTTTCTTAATACAAATAGTTGATGCTATAGAAAATGGTAATTGTTTATGTTTTTTGTTGTTATTTAATCAACGACATCGTCCAAGACAGTGACGTCAACGTCAAAATTAATGTACAATCTTAAATTTCAAATTGAGATAAAATCATTTTTAATTAAGATATCAACATAAAATAAAAAGATTTTTGAAGAGAAAATCACCGTGTTTCATAAACATCAAAAAACATAAAATATCAATTTTTTGTCTGAAGGGTCGTTTTCGCGTGTTCCGGCTCAATAATCATGATGAATCATCAGTAATTCATTTCCTCACCATTGTAACTGCTGCGGCTCCAATCTGACACCACCAAAATCTTTACCAATAAACTTGGTGAAATACTGGCCTTTTATAATCTTCAACAACTCCTGCGCTTGACTGCAATGATAAACATTTCAGTTTAGACACGGTCATAGGCACTAACAAGTACACCAAGAATAAACTTGCAGTAGATAGAGAGAATATGATGTTAATGCCTGATCTTATCCAGTTTATCAGCTTGAGGGTGAGAAAAAAAATGAAGCCCGAGGCTGTACCGAGGGTTTCATTTTTTTCGTGCCGAACCTGATAAACTGAATGAGATCAGGCACTAACATAATATTCTACAGTATTTACCATGTTGATCGTTTAAAATCATTTAATTTACCTTTTTTCTCCATTTCTTTCCGTTCAAAAATACCCAAATGTCATCAAATATACCATGACGTCATCAAAAGAGGTGCTGACGTCATCAAAAGAGGTGCACCTGATGGGATAGGATTGTAACTGCTGAGATAAGATTTTATCTCAGGCACCCTGTTTCACTGCAGAATTATACAGATCAACATGATAAATAATCGTTTGAAACAGTGCCATATTAAAGGGTTGATGCACTAGTTTCAATGTTTAGTTTAAAGGGCTCTGAAAAACTTGAATTGAATTGGGGTTTTAAGGCGCACCAACACATGAAAGGTTATATGGCGCCTAACAGCCATGTTATAGTTTTTCTGCCACTGCTCTAGTGAGATGGCACCTAAAACAATGCAGGGGTCATGATGAAGACCTTAAATGAGCATGAACAAAAAAATTATAAAATGAACATGAATTTGGTGGGGTTCTACCCCTCTGCCTTCCCCTCGAATAGTATCTGCAGTGGCCCTATTCTTTGCCCCGTAACGAAATATGGGGCCTGAAAAACTTGAAAACAAGCTGAAAGAATTATCATGAAAAATAAAGGAGATATGACCTATTGAAAATTTGCAAAGAAACATAAATGGAGGCAGCCATTTTGGAATGATGATGTCATCGCGCAATTTTACCATTTATATGGCATATTGACAAAATGTCTTTTAAAGCAAAGAAAATCACTGCATAAATAAGCATACAATTTATACATTTTACATCTGTATATTTATTTTTAATCAATTTGCAGCGATTTTCTATGCTTTAAACTGTATTTTATCAATGCATGCCATATATATATATGATAAAAAGGCGTGATGACGTCATAGTTCCAAGATGGCTACCTCCATTTATCTTCTTTGCAAATTTTCAATAGGTCATACTCCTTTATTTTTCATGGGATTTGACAATTCTTTCAGCTTTTTTCAAGTTTTTTAGACTCCTTTTAAATAAACTGTTTGAAAATAGTGCATCAACCCACAGGAACTGGTCACTTTTAATTTTTGCCTTCTATTATTATAATTGTCTATAAAGGACTTTAATGGAAAATTTTGGAAAATGCTGGTGTTCTTTTTCAGAGGTCAAGCAGACGTTCGAAACAATCTCAGTTACATGCACACTATATACTAACATGTGCAGAAATAAATGTCCTATCCAACAATACCTTTCTTCCTACGATCCCTTGTAAATTCGCTGAGATATCCGAGTTCAAAGTCACCAAAGTGCAATTTCAGGCTACTCGTCGTTTGTTTATGTCCCCTATGTAAACAAATGAAATTTACCGAAAATCAGGTGTCCGTTAATTCCGTTAATTTCGGCGCAGTATTCCAGCTTCAAATCACAACCAATTCACTAAAGTAAAGCATCGATACGTAAATAAATCCATATTTTATCAGTTTGCATAGTCCGTATCACGAGAAAGTCACACAACAACGAGTATTTCGCCACTTGTTATCGGCACTAGCAGACTTTACAAATGAAACCGCCATTTTCAAATGAATTACGGGGCCGAATGACGTCATAATGCGAACCTAACAGCTATGGTAAAAAAAAAAACTTTTTAAAATTATTCTTGAATATATTATTAAATACGCTTGTGCTTATCCATAACACTATTATTGATTATAATAGTGTTATGGATAAGCACTAACGTATTTTCTAATATATTCAAGAATTATATTAAAAAGTAAAAATACTTACCATAGCTGTTGGATTCGCATTATGACGTCATTCGGCCCCGTAATTCATTTGAAAATGGCGGTTTCATTTGTAAAGTCTGCTAGTGCCGATAACAAGTGGCGAAATACTCGTTGTTGTGTGACTTTCTCGTGATAATGACTATGCAAACTGATAAAATATGGATTTATTTACGTATCGATGCTTTACTTTAGTGAATTGGTTGTGATTTGAAGCTGGAATACTGCGCCGAAATTAACGGAATTAACGGACACCTGATTTTCGGTAAATTTCATTTGTTTACATAGGGGACATAAACAAACGACGAGTAGCCTGAAATTGCACTATGGTGACTTTGAACTCGGATATCTCAGCGAATTTACAAGGGATCGTAGGAAGAAAGGTATTGTTGGATAGGAAATTTATTTCTGCACATGTTAGTATATAGTGTGCATGTAACTGAGATTGTTTCGAACGTCTGCTTGACCTCTGAAAAAGAACACCAGCATTTTCCAAAATTTCCCATTAAAGTCCTTTATAGACAATTATAATAATAGAAGGCAAAAATTAAAAGTGACCAGTTCCTGTGCATCAACCCCTTTAATCAAGCTGTATTTTATAACTTTCCATAGCTTCTTGGTTGAACTAAAAATTCCCCTAGCTATGTTTAGTAAAAGTCATTTTCAATGTAAGCCATATATATTAAAATTTTACATAGTATTACAATGCCAACCCTATTCGGTTTATTGTTGCTTAATGCCTAGTTCAAAATACACACCATTTATCAGCTGCTTAGCATGGTGTGGTTTAAACATTACATACAGAAGAAAAAGGATGTAAATGATTGCCTGACCTGCGAGCACCAGAGATCCTGAATGTTGCCGGCAATGGTTTCCTCATGGTGTTCAGAAATGTCTCCCAATTTTCCTCTTCAACAATGGCCTGTCCCTATAGCAATGGAAGATACACCAATAGTTATAATTCAACAATTATTGGCAGGCCCTATAGATAGTAATGGACCATGGTGGAACAGTATGTACAGACTTATCAGTGCTTTACAGACTATTTAATTATGTCAAATTCTTGTGAAGTGGGTACGTCAGGCTTTTTCTAGAAGAATTACATTTTTTAATTTAACCCTTCACCCACTACATATCTTTCTTTGAATTAAGACCATTCCATTTATGTGATAAAGAGTTACTCGCAGGCTGATCTGGTTTTACAATGGACGCAAAGGCTATTATAGTCATGCTTGGCTGTTTAAGGGTTAAGTGTTCTAATTCATGATGAAAATTTCATTCAATCAATATTTAGATGGTGTAAGCACTGTGTATTTAAATTCAACAGATAGAGTTTTGATCGAATCAGGTTTAAAATACTTACAATTATTAAACTGGGTACATTATCTAGGACAGTGAATTAGGCAGGAATTCAAGACTTGGGTGTGCAAATCTGCAAACAGGGTGTGTAAAATAATTTGCTAACACGCGCTAAGAGCCAATTTGCGCCAAGTTGGTGTCTCTGGGACAATTTATTTTTACAGATAAGTGTGGAAAGGGTACATTTTAGATCATCTTTTTTCTATAAATGTATAAAAAACATAACAATATTGAGAAAGTAAGAGTTTGGAAGTTTTGTTAAGCAAAAACAGTTGGGGGTTCGAACCCAACTGGGAGCTCGACTTGTCAAGTGAGAAAGTGTCGATTCTTACACCTGGCAGGAGGTAAACAATACTGGTTCTACCTAGAAAAAAATGGGGTGGTCTGCCTCTACTAAAAAAAAAAATGGATGTCATATAATGGCCGAACAGGTGCAAAAAATATAATGTAAAAAAACATTCAAACTAATTTTTAAACAGTGATGGGGTTAGCCAAGAAGAAAATGGAATGAGAATTTTATTCAAAGAAACATCAAAGCATCATTACGTTACTATGGTAATAACATTTTTACCTGGTAATATTTCTCGAAGTTGGCATTGCTTTTGGGTGTCAACTTATAACTTTTACTTTTTTCAAGGTCAGGATTCTGTTTTTTCATTTCCTCCTGAAAAGTTTGATCAAAATTATTATGTGATCAAAATTACAAAATTATTGTGAAAACAATCTGGCAGAATCTGTACAAGCAGGGTGGCCACAGGAATCTGAAAATAAAATTCCCATATTTTTTCCTGCAAGCCATTTTCCGTAAATTACGCAGAATGGCAGATTACGCAGAATGGCAGATACGCATTATAATGAATATCAATTAAGATACAAAAGTGAGTGATTAGGAATTTTGTTCAGTGTATAAGTATACGTCACACAGTTCACAGATATCTACCAGGTTGATTGATGTAGAATGTACCGAGTCTGTACAGCTGGTAGCTCAGTCTGTAGAGAATCTGAAGGTAAGTCCGAAGGTCCCAGGTTTTAGCACAGGCTTTATTACGATACTGGAGAAAGAAGGATACAGAGCAGAAGAAGTAGCTTATAGATTACAGAATATATGAATAGAAATGTACATGTAAGTCAAGGCCAGAATCCAAAAACACATTCGATTTTATAAGTTTTTATCTTTTTATTATTCTGTGCATACATTGTTTTTTTATGCCTAATTTGGGGCCGAATAATTCACAATGCCAAAAAATATACTTTTTTCACAGTTATATCCAAAAAATTCACAATCTGAAGGGTAAAAAAAAAAAAAGGCAGTAAGGATACTAGTCTTAATATAAGCTGGTGTCAAAACTAGTCTGTATTTACCAAAAACAAAACTTAAAACCAAGGGATATTAATCAGTGAAAATAAAAGTGAAAAAAGTTTCTTTTTCTTTTGTTATAATATTTCACAATTTTCACAATTTCTAGAAAAATGCCTCTATTTTTCACAATGGCACAGGCACAGGCTGCATTCACAAAACACATAAAAAAACACTGGCATAATGTTTACTCAGCGATTGGGTCATGTAGGGCATCCTGTATAGGTATTAAAACTAATGCAGAAACAAAGAATCATGTATACCTTAATTAAATTTATTAATATATCTGTGATGTATTGTGTGATATTTGAAGGTTTCAAATATAAAACAAAAATAAACATGTTGGAAGTATGTAATAGGACTCAGTTGCGGGGTATGTAAATAGATAGGTTTAAAAGCGAATTACAACTGTCTCGCAGCAGAGCTAGCTTTTATGGCGATATCAGTAGAACGTCCGCTTCACATGCATGGGGTCCCGAGTTCAAACCCGCTGAGTGCCTAAATTTTTCCGGTCCGATTACAGTAACATATTTGGCGTTTGGCAATCTAAGCTGTAGTGTGTAACCAACTCCGAGTTTAGTACCAGACGATTCTCTGTCTCTATATATTTGTGGACGAATTCAAAATTGTAAACGACGTATTTCACGGTTCACAAATGTCTTTTATCAACTTTACGGTAGTTTTAAAATTCGCGAAAACGCATTGAAAATAAATGGTGTGCACCAATAAATTATTTTACGCAGCCTCACCCATTGTTCCTTGGTTCTCTTTAACCTATCACGGCCTTTCCCTTTCTTTCCTCTATTTTTATTTCTTCCCATATCTAAATTTCGGTAAACGTATGTACAAAATGGGAAATTTTTGAAGCGGAAACAGCATGTATACTTCCACATCAATGTCACCGAAGCGACGTGTTTTTGTTTAGCTTATTTCATTTAAAGCATATAAAGCGTCCAGACGAGTCCTTTCATCCAATTTTGCCGGGTCAGACAAGGGTAAGTCGATTCTTTTTCTCTCAATTTCATTGATTTTTTCCACTAATAACCGAATCGGTTGTTTGTTTTATGATAGAGTGGGTGCAACGTGATATTAAAAACGTAAAACTATCTTTGAAGTTCACGCAGATTGCATGATAATTGCAGAATACGATTGTTGTAAATTACAAAAACAAAACTATCACGAGTTAAGTCCCTTTGACAGGCTTTGTTGTCGCATTTCGATTATAACAATGACCTTATATATTATTTAGAGGTACATGATTTTGATATATAACATATTTTTAATACATCTGAAGGTGAATATATGAATATTTTCTAAGCATACAAAATAAAATAATATTGCCCATATGAAATAAAATAATCGGTGTTCTCCCCAGGCTTTTAAGGCATGTCGCATTTAACATGCCTTCACAGCCAAAATGCTTTGCAACATGCCATAATTTTAAAAAGACATGTAATACATTGTAATTATTTCATTTTTGTTCAGCTTAAATAAGTTTAAAACACAATATATAGAATCACTAGCCCATTTCTTATATAGATCAAGTGTATTTCTGACAAACTACCCAGTATAGGGGTCTGCTACAAGGATACACTCTGAAGCATATTTTGTCTGATAAAAACGACTTGCCTTGAGAAATTCCTGGGGAGAACACTGAATTATTATAATATAACCCCTATGATTCCCTATCCTTAAAGTAGTGAAATAAAACTCCAGAACTAAGGAGACGAGGGTCAACAAATCCCAGAGGAATGTAAGGCACACAGTAAAATGCCTGAAATTGAAATATCGGACCTGGGCTCCAAGAATATATTTAAGGGGACTAGCCCGGTGCTAGTGGGTCCTGAAAATCCACTAGCCCTGTTTTTTCCCTCACTAGCCCTGTTTTTTCCCTCACTAGCCCTGTTTTTTTTTGTCATAAGCCCTGTTGTTTTTACTTGCATTAAAAATAATATTTGTATTTGTTTTCGTCAGTTATCATTTATCTTGTTTGGAAATATGTTTACGTATCTTGTTTTATCAAAATTTTAAATTTATTAAAATGAATCGGCTACTGAGACCCGACTCTTTCTATTACTTATACCCAGCTGACGACATCTCATTACGTTAAAGCTGATTCAGATTTAACGGATTCAGATACTCATTATAATTCATTAAATATCGAGAAAATTATAAAAAAAATCAGTAATTCTTATCTACTCATAACCAATTGATGTACCGGGTAAAGTTGTGTTGGCAGTAGTCATTGGGCGAAAGTGTAGCAATGGTAAGATGGAACAATTTAGGACAGAGTTTTTTTTGTTTGTTTTTACCTACAAATTGTATATAGTGATAAATGTTTTCATAAAGTTTTCAAGTCCAGTTCTTCCAGGAAGGCATTTTAATTGGCAAAATATATTGGAAATAAATATAAACTGTTATCTGTATATGAATATAATTGTGTTTAAAATTTATTTACAAAGAAACCAATATTTCTTCTCACAAATATATTACATATATGCAGTCTTCGAATTAACCCACTAGTCCGGGGCTAGTAAACTCATTCGGGCTTACCGTATTTTACCTTGTATAGTACGCACCCGTGTATAGTACGCACCCCCTTCTCGGAGGTCAAAACTTGAGTAAAAAAGTTGTTTCCATGTATAATACGCATCAAAATATTAGTTTTCCTAGATGAACCATTCGACGAAAATAAAAGTTTAAAAAAAATTTAAACAAAAATCACGATCGTGAAAATTAGCGTACAAAAGAAAACAACACCGGAACAATATAATTACTTCAATCATTAATTGCCAATCTTCAGGGGAGTACCTATCTTGTATCAACTCATCAAAGAGCCGATTATAATGCCGCAGGTAATTGTCCGTAATCCGATAATTACATCTACTAAAACCACAGACCTAAAACAAACAAAGTCGTTGGTTACCGCGATCCATTACGCCGATTATACTAACATTGTGTATTCACGGGAACCAGTGCTTATCATAAGTGTAATCAGAAGTGTAACGCGTGATCAGTTACCTGTACCCCGTGGCTAAATCTGGTAAAGGTCACACGTCGAGTCAAAGTGCAGCCGAGGTGCGATGTTGTTTGGCCTAATTATCAATCATCAAATGTGTACCGGTAAGCCTGTTTTCACAAGCATTATTGAATAATTGCCATTTCAAAGTAGGGTGATTCTGCCTTTCTGCGCCGTCTAAAATATATGTCTTTCAAAATAAAGCAAAAACTTCATTAATTTTTTATAAAATATTAAATAAAATCCTATAAATGTTAGAATAGAATAGAACTGTAACAATACTACATGTACCAGTCCAAACAGCTGGAAGTCACGTGATATTACGTCACGCGATATTACGTCACTCGATATAAACAACAAACCGAGGGATGATTTTTCACACAATTTATTGAAGTTTTACAACAAACATGCAAACATTTATACAAAAACAAGCATCATAATACACTTTATTCATTTATATTTCAAATTAAGTCAATATATTACTTATATGAAGCGAGTAAAATACGAAAAAAGTGTGTATTATCGGTATTTACAATTTTCTGTCTCGATGTCTGTTCATCGTCAAGGGGGTTTTCTTCCCAGACATCGATTTTCTGCAAGAAAAAAAAAGTTCTTTTTATTGTTTCCTTATATTGTACGCACCCCACTTTCGGAAACCGTAAAAAAACTGCGTACTATACAAGGTAAAATACGGTAAGGCCAAAAAAAAAAATAGGTGTGTTTCCTATTGCATGCTCTGAAAAAATAGGGTCGGTAGGTAGGCATTTTTTTTTTTTTTGGAGCAAGATATTGTGAGATTCTACATGTATTTATCACATAAACCCCATACAAGTTGATGATACAGCTGAAAGTTTCTCTGTGATGTAAGTTTACCTCAAAATATGGTGATAAATCATTGTTCAGAACAAATAAACAAAAATATATTATTATTTTTTTAAGTGCATTTTTAAAAAATCATGTAGTCGGGCTAAAGGAAAATGTATGGGTTTTCATTGAGTATATCAGAATTTGGGCTAGTGACACAAAAAATTTAATTCAATGACTGTATATGTCTGTGTATCATAATCAATTTCACTTCGCGGGAGTTCTTTCCGCCCCGAGTCAGGCTAATGTTATCTAAGTATTGATATACTTCGCTTTTCACAGTTTCATATAAGCATGCTTCTATTATCAAAAAAAACAAGTTTGTAGCGACTACTATAACAATAAGTGATATTGATATGGGACTTTTTCTAAAATGATCAACGACATGATGTTGGTCGTTGTCGAAAATCGTTTTGATTGACATTAAACATGGCTGCCAGAGACCATCTTTGTTTACATAGAGCAGGGCTTTCCCCAGTCATTTATGGCGTGGCGGTGCCGCGGTGCCTTCAACTCAGAAAGTGACTTACCGCCACGCCTTAATGTAGCCGCGATGCTTTAAATCCGTTGCCGCGATCCCTTAATCCTATCAGTATACAATTTTCCCTTAGGCCATACAGAACAGCTGATTACCTGGCTGTGTGTAAACTGCCTGAAGCTATGACGCGTGTTGCCAAATCTCTTCTTTTCAACTGGCATTTAAAAAAAAAATTGACGAGGAAAGGAGGGGGGTACCCCCTTTCCCACACCCATCCCCCTTTGTACGCAAAAAATGCCACCACTCCTTAAAAAAATCCTGGGGAAAGCCCTGTAGAGTGATATAGTCAAAACTTGTTGCGACTACTCCTCTGAAAGTACTTAACTATTTCATAAAACTTCACAGAAATGTTGCTCTAAATGTCTAGTTGGTCCTAGCAAAAATGTCAGGTCCGTCTGAATTCAAGATGGCCACTATGGCTAAAAATAGATTATTTTTTTTTTTTAGCAACTACTTCTTGAAAACTATAAGTGATATTGATTTGGGTCTTTTTCTAAAATGACACAGGGATGATTCTGGCACGCGATTTCTCGCAAAAGAATAGATGAACTCGCATCAAATTTTACAAAATGAGACAAAAAATCTGGTGAAATTCACAATTCAGCCGATGCCGTGTAGCGTCTTGTCGTTCATTGCCGGTAATAATTCTTCTTTTCACTCATTAGTGTCGTCGGTGAGTAACTCTATTCACTGGAGAGCTTTTTGTATTATTTTTCATGAGCGTCTTCACGATACTGATAGCCTTCCTCTCAGGGAACTTTTTTTTTATATTAGCGTCTTGTGGTGCACAGAATAACATGGCCGAAAAAGTTCAGTAACGTATCACACATTTATTTAAATCACCGAACTCTGGCAATTCAGATCCTCAAGATGAAACAAAAATGAAGTCACTGCTCCTAAAAAAAGTAAATTAAATATCAGTGGCTTCAAAAACATCACTGGTTACGCTACGACGAAAGCAAAAATGTAATGCGTGAAATTTGCAAAAATTTCAAATTGGTAAACACTCTAGCTTTACTATTTAGGCACGGATAACTTCAAAACAACTACACTTGAGAGACATATTGTATCATCTGACCACAAATCTGCATTACTAAATCTGACTTTGCCCAAGCTTCTTAATTTGCTCACACTTGCAAGTTTAGCTCTTACACATCCGGTACATACAAGTGACTGTGAGAGAGCATTCATACTAGTGACTGTGAGAGAGCAGGGGTCTGGAAATATTTTGAAAATTCACTTGCCCAGGGCAAGTAGATTTTCAAAATCCACTTGCCCTGCCCAAAATGTCACTTGCCCCAATTTCAAAAGTCACTTGCCCCAAAATAAAGCTACGTCGAGACCGCACGCTAAGTTAAATCCTTTTCTCTCACTGTTTTTTTTTGTCATAAATTTTTACATAATTTCATTGTAAAATGAATGACTTAAATCATGAAGGATCAGAGCTATAGCTTGTGACCATTGTGCACATATCAGTGTTTTCCTCCACCGGTGGGAGAGGGGGAGTGGGGTGTCAGTGAGGATACCCCGAGGATATAACATCACTGATGAACCTGGTACCAAATTGGTAGACCCTAATGCTTATGGAATTAAGATGTACAAGATGCTTGCTCCTAGTGCAAAAGGGCAGGCAGTTAACAAAAAAAAGATGCATTAGGTCGAACAAAACTTGTTTCTACTTTTACATTTGTTATAGACTACACCAGATAAAAAGAATGAAAAGAATGATGCATTAGGTCAAACAGAACTTTTTTCCTACTTTCACTTTCGTTATATAATTCATGTAGATAAATCTTATGTGTTGGAAATTATTAGCACGGTTTATGCCTAAATTTGACTGGTACTGTAGTTGTTTTTCTGTTAATATCTTTTGAGATGCCAAATTGCATTTCTTCGAATAATTATCGAAACTAGCCAAGGTCGAAGCACATCTTCGATACAAGTTCAAAACAAAAACACGCCGTTCCGTCATTGATCTCGGATTCATTCAAAACAAACATGGCATTTTGAAATAGAAACAGATGCACACCTAGCTATTCATTACGACATGCGTCGATAGCGACATGCGTCGATAGTTTCTTTGCTCATCAAACAACGCCGTCAAATTGCCATAATCGTTTAATTGTCCTACTTGTTTACAAATTGGTTTGATTGAATCGCCATTGTTTCACTTTACCACGTGGTAGTGAACGGGAGTTGTTTCATTGGCTGATAAAAATACATCGGTTATTTGATTGGATAATATGGATACAGTACTAGGTTAGGTGTTGCGTCATGATTTTTAATTATTGAACAGAATATATTACCTACGACACACCGACCGACATACAAAGCGACAACACTATCTCAATAACTGATTTACACACTGATGTGTATTTCACACTAATCTGGCGCGTGACTTAATTACTTCCTGCATAGAGCATTAGAGGGGCTCGTTACTGTGGTATATTTCACACGGTATACGAATTCTAAAGACCGCACGTCTTCAATTGAAGATTGGCACCCCAAGCGTTCCTCGGCCAATCAAATTCTGATAAACTGTCAAGTGGGAGGGATTAAACAATAACGAACAACACAGGTCAGTTTTAACAGGTCAGTTTTATGACACTTATCAGTAATTGCTCGCGGCGAAGGCGACGGGTGGTTAATTACTACGAAATTATCGGCAAACTTCACAGTCCAGGCAAATTTTCCCTTGATTTTTATCTGATAATGAAACGTCCATCGGGCAAGTGACGGACAACCAGATTTACGAAGGTCACCTGCCCGCACCCAAAATCCACTTGCCCGGGGCGTCGGGCAACCATATTTCCGGAGCCCTGGAGAGCATTCTTTGCCCAGAACTCTGTGACAACACCATTGCACAATAGTCTTTCACATCAACATTGGCAATGATCAGTTAATGAGAATCACGTTGAAGGGCGGCAGTTTGAAAAGTTTCAATTCAGGTCTGCAATGAATGTGTGGAAAACTAAAAAGACAAGCTATATCTTTAAGACTAACTGACTATAATTGGTAGTGATTCATAGAAATGCTCAGAATGGCTTTCTATGTGTCTGAAACAGTTTGTCCACTCTTGAAAATAAAACAACTCCAATTTTACAAATTTTAGTTTATTAATCACTACAATTTTAAATCTAAAGAATCATATAATATACTTGGGCCTTTTGTTTTTAGCTCTACTGATCAGAGATCAGCAGAGCTTATGCCGTGGTGCGGCGTCCGTCGTCCGTCCGTCTGTCTGTCCGTAAACTTTTATTTGTAGCGACTTCACAACTGAAACTACTGGATGGATATTCATGAAACTTTACAGAAATGTTGCCCATAAAGTCTAGTTGATCCTAGCAAAAATTCATGTTGATGTGAAATCCAAGATGGCCGCCAAAGCTAAAAATAGAGTTTTAAAATACAAGTTTGTAGCGACTTCTTCTTGAAAACTATAAGTGATATTGATATGGGACTTTTTCTAAAATGATCAGCATGACATGATGTTGATCCTAGTCAAAAATCGTTTTGATTCAACGTTAAACATGGCTGCCAGCGGCCATCTTTGTTTACATAGAGTTATATAGTAAAAACTTGTAGCGACTACTTCTCTGAAACTACTTGGCGGATTGTCATGAAACTTTACAGGAATGTTGCTCTTGATGTCTAATTGATCCTAGAAAAATTTCAGGTCGGCCGGAAATTCAAGATGGCCGTCACAGCTAAAAATAGATTTTTAAAAAATAAGTTTGTAGCGACTACTTCTTGAAAACTATAAGTGATATTGATATGGGACTTTTTCTAAAATGATCAGCATTACATGATGTTGATCCTAGTCAAAAATCGTTTTGATTCAACGTTAAACATGGCTGCCAGCGGCCATCTTTGTTTACATAGAGTTATATAGTAAAAACTTGTAGCGACTACTCCTCTGAAACTACTTGGCGGATTGTCATGAAACTTTACAGGAATGTTGCTCTTGATGTCTAATTGATCCTATCAAAATTTCAGGTCGGCCGGAAATTCAAGATGGCCGTCACAGCTAAAAATAGATTTTTAAAAAATAAGTTTGTAGCGACTACTTCTTGAAAACTATAAGTGATATTGATATGTGACTTTTTCTAAAATGATCAGCATGACATGATGTTGATCCTAGTCAAAAATCGTTTTGATTCAACGTTAAACATGGCTGCCAGCGGCCATCTTTGTTTACATAGAGTTATATAGTAAAAACTTGTAGCGACTACTTCTCTGAAACTACTTGGCGGATTGTCATGAAACTTTACAGGAATGTTGCTCTTGATGTCTAATTGATCCTAGAAAAATTTCAGGTCGGCCGGAAATTCAAGATGGCCGTCACGGCTAAAAATAGATTTTTAAAAAATAAGTTTGTAGCGACTACTTCTTGAAAACTATAAGTGATATTGATATGGGACTTTTTCTAAAATGATCAGCATTACATGATGTTGATCCTAGTCAAAAATCGTTTTGATTCAACGTTAAACATGGCTGCCAGCGGCCATCTTTGTTTACATAGAGTTATATAGTAAAAACTTGTAGCGACTACTCCTCTGAAACTACTTGGCGGATTGTCATGAAACTTTACAGGAATGTTGCTCTTGATGTCTAATTGATCCTATCAAAATTTCAGGTCGGCCGGAAATTCAAGATGGCCGTCACAGCTAAAAATAGATTTTTAAAAAATAAGTTTGTAGCGACTACTTCTTGAAAACTATAAGTGATATTGATATGGGACTTTTTCTAAAATGATCAGCATGACATGATGTAGATCCTTGTGGAAAATTATTTTGATTCGACGTTAAACATGGCTGCCAGTGGCCATCTTTGGTTACATAGAGTTATATAGTAAAAACTTGTAGCGACTACTCCTCTGAAACTACTTGACAGATGTTCATGAAACTTCACAGGAATGTTGCTCTTGATGTCTAGTTGATCCTAGAAAAATTTCAGGTCGGCCGGAAATTCAAGATGGCCGCGACAGCTAAAAATAGATTTAAAATAAATAAATTTGTAGCGACTACTTCTTCAAAACAATAAGAGATATTGATATGGGACTTTTTCTAAAATGATCAGTATGACATGATGTTGGTCCTTGTCGAAAATCGTTTTGATTTGACCTTAAACATGGCTGCTTTGTTTACATAGAGTTATATAATGAAAACTTGTAGCGACTACTTCTTTGAAACTACCTGACGGATTTTCATGAAACTTCACAGGAATGTTGCTCTTAATGTCTTATTGATCTTAGCAAAATTTCAGGTCGGCCGGAAATTCAAGATGGCCGCCACGGTTAAAAATAGATTTTCAAAAAACAAGTCTGTAGCGACTACTTCCTGAAATCAAAATCAATCAGTAGAGCTTCAAGGTCATTGACCTCTTGTTTAAATAACAGTCACATGTTATGAAAAACATAACTGTTTAAGGTTAGTGCTCTGACTGAATATAGTAAAAACTTGTATTGACTACTCCTCTGAAACTACCTGATGGATTTTCATGAAACTTAACAGAAATGTTGCTCTTGATGTGTAGTTGAGCGTAACAAAATTCGACATTAAACATGGTTGCCAGTGGCCTTCTTTGTTTACATAGAGTTATATATAAAATGTTGTAACGACTACACTGAAACTACTTGACAGATTTTCATGAAACTTCACAGGAATGCTGATCTAGCTTTCAGAACCTGCCAGTAGAGCTTCAAGGAGATAGGTAAATTCGGTCAAATATCTATTTTTTCTTTCTTAATAAAATGTAATGATTTTGGGAATATCAGTATAATTTGCTCCAGGGTCAACATAGGACTCTGGGATAGGGGTCAAAAGTTCAATACACAAATACCCTAAACATTTTTAGCTCTACTGATCAGAGATCAGCAGAGCTTATGCCATGGTGCGTCGTCCGTCCGTCCGTCCGTCCGTCTGTCCGTCTGTCCGTCCGTCCGTTAACTTTTATTTGTAGCGACTACTCCTCTGAAACTACTGGATGGATATTCATAAAACTTTACAGAAATGTTGCCCATGAAGTCTAGTTGATCCTAGCAAAAATTCATGTTGATGTGAAATCCAAGATGGCCGCCAAAGCTAAAAATAGATTTTTTAAATTCAAGTTTGTAGCGACTACTTCTTGAAAACTATAAGTGATATTGATATGGGACTTTTTCTAAAATGATCAGCATGACATGATGTTGGTCCTTATCAAAAATCGTTTTGATTCGACGTTAAACGTGGCTGCCAGCGGCCATCTTTGTTTACATAGAGTTATATAGTAAAAACTTGTAGCGACTACTCCTCTGAAACTACTTGGCCAATTTTCATGAAACTTTACAGGAATGTTGCTCTTAATGTCTTATTGATCCTAGCAAAATTTCAGATAGGCCAGAAATTCAAGATGGCTGCCACAGTTAAAAATAGATTTTTAAAAAATAAGTTTGTAGCGACTACTTCTTGAAAACTATAAGTGATATTGATATGGGACTTTTTCTAAAATGATCAGCATGACATGATGGTTATCCGAGTCGAACATTATTTTGATTCGACATTTAACATGGCTGCCAGTGGCCATCTTTGTTTACATAGAGTTATATAATGAAAACTTGTAGCGACTACTCCTCTGAAACTACTCGACGGATTTTCATGAAACTTCACAGAAATGTTGCTCTTAATGTCTAATTGATCCTAGCAAAATTTCAGGTCGGCCGGAAATTCAAGATGGCCGCCATGGCTAAAAATAGATTTTCAAAATACAAGTTTGTAGCGACTACTTCTTGAAAACTATAAGTGATATTGATATGGGACTTTTTCTAAAATGATCAGCATGACATGATGGTTATCCGAGTCGAACATTATTTTGATTCGACATTAAACATGGCTGCCAGTGGCCATCTTTGTTTACATAGAGTTATATAATGAAAACTTGTAGCGACTACTCCTCTGAAACTACTTGGCGGATTGTCATGAAACTTTACAGGAATGTTGCTCTTGATGTCTAATTGATCCTAGCAAAATTTCAGGTCGGCCGGAAATTCAAGATGGCCGCCATGGCTAAAAATAGATTTTCAAAATGCAAGTTTGTAGCGACTACTTCTTGAAAACTATAAGTGATATTGATATGGGACTTTTTCTAAAATGATCAGCATTACATGATGTTGGTCCTTGTCAAAAATCATTTTGATTAGATGTTAAACATGGCTGTCAGCGGCCATCTTTGTTTACATAGAATTATATAATGAAAACTTGTAGCGACTACTCCTCTGAAACTACTTGACGGATTTTCATGAACTTCACAGGAATGTTGCTCTTGATGTCTAATTGATCCTAGCAAAATATCAGGTCAGCCGGAAATTCAAGATGGCCACCATGGCTAAAAATAGATTTTCAAAATACAAGTTTGTGGCGACTACTTCTTGAAAACTATAAGTGATATTGATATGTGACTTTTTCTAAAATGATCAGCATGACATGATGTTGATCCTTGTCGAAAATCGTTTTGATTCGATGTTAAACATGGCTGCCAGCGGCCATCTTTGTTTACATAGAGTTATATAGTAAAAACTTGTAGCGACTACTCCTCTGAAACTACTTGGCGGATTGTCATAAAACGTTACAGGAATGTTGCTCTTGATGTCTAATTGATCCTAGAAAAATTTCAGGTCGGCCGGAAATTCAAGATGGCCGTCACAGCTAAAAATAGATTTTTAAAAAATAAGTTTGTAGCGACTACTTCTTGAAAACTATAAGTGATATTGATATGGGACATTTTCTAAAATGATCAGCATGACATGATGTAGATCCTTGTGGAAAATTATTTTGATTCGACGTTAAACATGGCTGCCAGTGGCCATCTTTGGTTACATAGAGTTATATAGTAAAAACTTGTAGCGACTACTCCTCTGAAACTACTTGACGGATGTTCATGAAACTTCACAGGAATGTTGCTCTTGATGTCTTATTGATCCTAGCAAAATTTCAGGTCGGCCAGAAATTCAAGATGGTCGCCACAGTTAAAAATAGATTTTTAAAAAATAAGTTTGTAGCGACTACTTCTTGAAAACTATAAGAGATATTGATATGGGACTTTTTCTAAAATGATCAGCATGACATGATGGTTATCCGAGTCGAACATTATTTTGATTCAATGTTAAACATGGCTGTCAGTGGCCATCTTTGTTTACATAGAGTTATATAATGAAAACTTGTAGCGACTACTCCTCTGAAACTACTTGACGGATTTTCATGAAACTTCACAGGAATGTTGCTCTTGATGTCTAATTGATCCTAGCAAAATTTCAGGTCGGCCGGAAATTCAAGATGGCCACCACAGCTAAAAATAGATTTTCAAAAAAACAGTTTGTAGCGACTACTTCCTGAAATCAAAATCGATCAGTAGAGCTTCAAGGTCATTGACCTCTTGTTTATTTATTTACAGTGTCATACATGTATACAGAAAAGCATAGATAATACTATTTCTGATCTGAGTATCAAAGAACGATCAAAACAATTACATGTAAAATGAGAATTGACCTGTGTGAAGAAAACGTGGGTATGGCGCACTGTTGAATTTGTTCTAGTTAAAAATTGATTTCGCTCGTACAGATTATACTGATGATTTTGTCCGAAAACTGAACAGAAAATATTGAATTTGATTGTGCATCTAATGCTCAATGGCTCGATCTTTTCTTGAAAATTACAGTTGTATTTTGTCGCATCAATTTATATAGCTGTGCTATTGGCAGGCCTATGTTAACAATTAATAGTTTTAAAGATTTTATTATACAGGGTTCGACACTAACATTTTTTGTCTGGAATCCTTACTTTGTACATCTGGTTGCCCACTTCAACATTAGGGACCCCACATAAAATAACATTTTTTGTCTGGAATGCTTACTTTGTACATCTGGGTGCCCACTTCAACATTAGGGACCCCACATAAAACAAAGAGCATGTTAGTCTGGCATAATAAGTGCCTAGCAAGAGAGATTAATATTAGGGATCCTCGATACTTATAATAGAGGTAGAACGAAAGGCAAACTGAATTAACCTTTTCGGACAATTTTTGTGCTTGATTTTTGGGGGATTTTCAATTAAATAATCTATAAAGTGTGTTCTTAATAAGAACCTGACAGCAAAATCAGGGTTCCCGGTGGAATCCCCAGCTCCTAGAAGCAGGGATCCCACCTCGGGATCCTGGGACACTGTTAGTGTAGAACCCAGGTGCCCAGTATTTAAAATGTGAGGATAGTTAAAACTATTTATCTTATCTAGGTCAGATCATCCTACAAAGAAAAAAATGCCACCCAAGGCTAAGAAGAGGAAAACATCTGGGGCAGCGGCCACCGAGGTAAGAGTTTATATTATTAACTGATATTTGACTTCATTAACAATATCATTAACAATATCATGGTTTAGCGCATATAATGCACATTGTACATGCAGTTGCAACACATAATGATACTAATAAGAGCATTTTTAACCTTAAAAATTTAGCCATTTTCCAATTGCAATAAAATCTATATATTAAAAGTATATTTACTCAGTTCTGGAAAAACAAATTCCCAATCTTTATACCCCTGCTACGAAGTTTAGAGGGGTATACTGGTTTAATCCTGTCTGTCTGTCTGTCTGTAGACGCAACATTGTCTGCTCCATAACTCCTCTCCCTCTGAAGAAAATCTCGTAAAACTTCATGGGTGGACTGCCTGTGATGAGAGGATGACCCCTTATTGTTTTTGAGGTCAGTAGGTCAAGGGTCACCATGACATGATAATGAAAAACCTTGTACATTCCATAACTCCTCTTCCCCTGAAGGAAAGCTCGTGAAACTTCATAGGTGAACTGCCTGTGGTGAAAAGATGGCCACCATTACCTGATCATGAAAATCCCATTCCACTCAATATTTATTCAAACGGTAGGGTGGAGAATGGTAGAGGGGGTATATTTGTCGCCCTTAAAAGGCGACAGTTTTAGTTAAAATAAATGAAGCAACACCGGGTCTTTTTCCTGAGGTCCCACGGAGCCGCACGGGGCCAAAATTTGGCCCGTTCCCAATGCAAAATAGGTACTTTTTTCCCAATTGTTGAAAAAAATCCCAATCCGAATTATGATTATTATTTTATTTTTTTTACATGTATTTATTATACATGATACATCTGTAAGTTACATACTAAGGCTACATTAAAAAAAAAAAATGTTTGCCCTTTCCCGACCGACCCTAAAAAGGGAGCCAGGCTACCAAAATGTTTTTTCTCATTTTTTTTTTTTAACTTCCGGTCACATCAAGATGCTACTAAATAACAAAAGTATGTTTCTGTTACAAAAAAATAAATAAATAAAAATTGCCTGCCTTCCTACCTACCCAAAATTTGAAATTATGGTTGGGAAAGTGCAAACATAAATATTTTTAAGGGTGGCCTAATCAGTAAGTTGCTTTTAGTGATGTAATAGTGTTCGTTTATGCTTTTTAGGCTTTTACTTTGCCAAAACTTACAAAATGTTGATGTTAACAGCTCTCAATTTGGCTATTTTATCAATGAAAAGCTTTCCAATTTGGTTGTTTTTGGTTGAAAAAGCTGAACAAGTGACCCACTTTCCATAGTTTGTATATAGTCAATAATTGGACAAAATAATAGCCTAACAACGTACATAATAATGAAACTTCCTTTAAAATATATCCCAATAAACAGCAACAAATATTCTCTCCCCGACCACCACCCCCTCCACAATTCGAAAGGAAAGCACCATATTCCCAAATTCAAAGCCATGGGCCCCTACCCATATTGGAGAGAAAAGGGCCTGGTCATGTTAGTTTTCAGATCACACCACCAGTCCTGTTAACTTTGTTTTCTAGGCAGAAGTGAAGACCGAGGTGAAGGCAACTGAAGAAAAGGTGGGTGATGAAAAAGAGAAAGATAGTCCAGAGGATGACAAGTTGGCCAACTTTTCCAAATATTATAAGGTATGTATATGTGGTGATGACTCCATTTTTGTCTCGCTTTTCCTGTGTAAAGGTCGTCATTCAAGTTTTGCATTTAGGTCACTTTCTCACGAACTGTATGCATTAGGCCTTTCAAACTTTGGGTATTGTTTTAACTTAGGTAGTACATGTTCGCAACATGACTTAGGAATTGCAGGTGTGATTTTCACCATCCAAGCAAAGGGTAGATAACTTGAATAATCTTTACATTAAAATTTTGCGATTAGGTCACTTCCTCGGGAACTGTATGCACTTAGCAACATCTTTCAAACTTTGTTATTATTTGTATCTTGGATATTACTTCGCAACATGGCAAATATAGAAGTTGATGGTGTGACCTTGACCCTTCAGGCAGATATAACTTAGTAATTCTTACTTTTACATCATTTTCGCACCAACTACTCTTAAAAATACTAAAAAAAAATTGAAAGTTAATGAAGAAATTATGTCTTTTAATTAAACTAAACTCTAAATTACATCATTTCACATGCAGCGGGCAATTGACATCATGAAAGGTGATAACCTGTGACTAAAGGAATCTGTGAGTGACTGATAGACGTGTACACAATGGTCTCGGCGTATACACAAACAATTAGCTGATTAGGGGTCATCAGTCGATGTAACTGTTTTTGTCAACAAACCCTCACACAGTTTAGTTACTTCTGCATTCTCTTGTTGGTTTGTGCAAAATGTTAAATATATGCAAACTGTTTTAAAATGTAACAAATAAATAATTACGATGATTTTACGGTCCAATTTTCAAGACTTAAAAGAGTGGCTCACTGTCAGTACTGGCAGTTATTTAAAAAAGAAAGTTAAAAAAAAAATAGCATCAGGGGAGAAACCACTCTTGGTACTCCCATGTGTACAAAAAGAGGCCCAGACAAATGAGGACTCGGTTATAAGTGAGTGACTCACTAGATCTGTGTTCCACAGCCACATCTGGAACATGCAACCTATTGGTTAAGTATTAAGCACACTTGCATAGACGGGTTTAAAAAATCCAAAATTAATATCAATATTTATAATGGTGTTGTTTCAAAAAAATGTCGCCTCATACTTTATGGGTGGAGTTTTATTGTGGTCCAGCGTAAAGTACTTATTTGGGAAGATACTGGGGAACTGTGCAGTTACTGCTTCTTCCTTTGAAAAGGGGATGTTAACCGAGTAGTCACTTTAAAGAAACTAACCCGCCAAATAACAGCAAAATTACACTACAAAACCGTTTATCAAAACTCTATCCAGGTGTTCAGGTCATATAATAAAGTATATGCGCCGATTTTTAGGTTTATTATCGGGTTCTTAAAATACCCGTCATTTAATATGCGTAAAATGAATTATGAGTTGGTAACTTAAATTCGACGCTATAGTTTTGGGGATCATTCTGGCTAGTTAAAGCCGTTTATATTGTGTCAAGAAACTGTACGTATGTTGAAAAAGAACGCTGTTGTTGGCGGGATAGCTACTTTAACTGGAGTGTGTAGTAAGAGTAGACTGGTCCCTAATTTGTCTGCTCTACCTCTCTCTGGAAAAGACTCTTAATAGCTGCAAAAGTGTTGTTGAGCTGTTAATTTATAGGAACTGAATTTGTATTCCCCAAAATTTGCATATTAATCTATCCATTATCTTTTAGGGAATCAGCCTGGTACCAGAGAATGAATGGCATCTGTTTATGAAGGAGAATTTGGCCCTGCCACCTCTGTCATTCCGGTTCCTGGAGAGTCACAGACTGTGTCCTTCACATATGGATACTGTTCCTGGAATACCAAGGTGAAATTTAGTTACAGACTGTCTCCTTTACACATGGGTACCTTTCTTGGAATTCCAAGATATCATTCAGTCACAGACTATCCTTTACACATAAAATCATTATTTTAATGCAGCACTTACCAACAGACTGTGTTACCCACATATGGTACCGTTAATTATTACAGTTAATAATCTATTCTTTGTGTAAAAAGGGAGACTACTTCACCATGATCAGTATATAACCCCGATATACATAAATCCACACAAATCGATAAACCCGCCCACCATTGTCCAAGCTCAATTTTGGCCACAAACATTACCATGTGTTCTATTGTATAAAATGTTTGTTTGTGGGACAGCATGTGCTTTATGTAACGGGGTAAATACCTCATGTGATTATAATTGGTCAGCTGGCATGGTCAGATATAAGTTTGATTGACAGAGCGGATCTGTGCATTGGGAGATGAAATAAAGGAGTCATCCTGTTCTGATTAACACCCTGTTGTTTGCTTCATTTAAATGAAATTCTGTGGCTGTTACATAGGTAGATATGGTGCTTATTAAGGACTGCATCATCTTGATCGACATCAGCTGCAGCAGCATAGTGATATTATTATAATATATTTCAGCCAAGCCGTTGTTCTGCGCGAGTACATGAAAAAGAAATTCTTAGAGACCATGAACAAGTTAACAGTTGAATCTACCAAACATGTGAAGCTGGAGCCCCTGAACTGGTAAGCCTTCAAGATGATGAACTTTCAGTTTATGTTACATGGCTTTTGTCTAAGTAAAATGGCGTGTCCGAGGCCGGGGAAGTTAAGATGCTGTGTCTAAAACTTTCTCGCCTCTCACTGCCGGGTCAAATAACCACTGGGAGCTCAACTTGTCAAGTGATAAGGTGTCGATTCTTACAGATGCTGAAAGGTATACAGTACTGGTTCTACCCAGGTAAAATGGGGTGGTCTGCCTTTACCACATAAAAGTCGACGGTCATATATGGCTTAACATGTGATAAAAATGACATAAAACATCATTCAAACCAAACAAACCAGAAGTAAAAACATCGAGCCGAGACAGGTAAATTTTCCAAAAAAGCAACAAATTGTATTAAAAAAATAGAAAATGCCACTTGCCCAGCCCTCAAAATTGTTGTTGGGCGAGTGGATTTTTACACCCCTGGGAGATTTTTATTTCATCAGGCATTATGTCTCATGTTTCTGACCACTCCTAACTAAATTCAACTGCATTAGTGGAGTCTCTGAGGCATACATGTTTAACAAGCATAAGTCGAGATTTGTGAAATTTTCCTTTCCACCAGTTCTCATTGTAGTATTTTGTGTGATGTGTTTCTTTGTTTTTGTTTTTCACTAAACACTTTTCCCACTTTTAGGTATCCAAATGAGTTGGGCTGGACTTTGAACGTAACTGCACCGGAAATGGACAAATACTTGGGACTGAAAGAGTTTGACAGTTTTATAAATTCTGAGAAAATGTTGGTGAGTACTGAGTAGTGCTTAACCCGCTACATATATATAATGGACTGTTCTTTCTTTGAATTAAGAGCATTCCATTTATGTGACAAAGGGGTGTTTTGGAGAAAATGACTGCTCACCAGCAGCTGGACATTGGAAACCCTTTACTGGCAGGCTGATCTGGGTAAACAATGGACGCAAAGGCTATTATAGCAGTGCTTAGTGGGTAAAAGGTTAATAAGTTCCAACGTGTAGGATTTAATAGGACCCCCACCCACATAGTAGATAGATTTATTTCAGTATAATAATATAAACATGGTATAAAATCATATACGTATAAGATCATGGCATGCTCATCAAATACTAAGGATAACACAAAAAAGAAAAGAGAATGAAAGAGAATGTGAATTCTCTTTCATATTTCCATTGTGGTCCTTAATAATCGCTCCATAAGAAGCAGTTGTCACAGGGTTTGGAGGCATGATGATATCTACGGAAATGCTACAGCTTGAATATTTTCAAACATTCTGACTCTGTTATTTTCTCACAAAAAGATAAAACCAGTGTGTTCATGCCGTAAGATTTTATTTTATTTTTAGCTCTACTGATCTTATGCTGTGGTGTGGTGTCCGTAATTATTTTTTTTGTAGCGACTACTCTTCTGAAACTACTGGATGGATTTTCATGAAACTTTAAAGGAATGTTGCCCATGATGTCTAGTTGATCCTAGCAAAAATTTGCGTTTATGTGAAATCATAGATGGCCGCCAAAGCTAAGTTTGTAGCGACTACTTCTTAAAAACTATAAGTGATATTGATATGGGACGTTTTCTAAAATGATCAGCATGACATGATTTTGGTCCTTGTCGAAAATCATTTTGATTCAACGTTAAACATGGCTGCCAGTGGCCATCTTTTGTACATAGAGTTATATAATAAAAACTTGAAGCGACTAATACTCTGAAACTACAGGACGGATTTTCATGGAACTTCACAGGAATATTGCAATTGATGTCTAGTGGATCCTAGCAAAATTGCAGGTCGGCCAGAAATTCAAGATGGCTGCCATGGCTAAAAATAAATAAAAACTTTTTGTAGAGACTTCTTCTTGAAAACTATAAGGGATATTGATATGGGACTTTTTCTAAAATGATCAGCATAACATGATGTTGGTCCTTGTTGAAATTATTTTGAATCGACATTAAACTTGGTTGCCAGCCGCCATCTTTGTTTACATAGAGTTATATATAAAAACTTGTAACAACTACTCTGAAACTATTGGAGAGATTTTCATGAAACTTCACAGGAATGCTGATCTAGCTATCAAAACCTATCAGTAGAGCTTCAGGGTCATTGACCTCTTGTTATTGATATTTAACTATTAAACTTTTAAAGATAAACTCCCTGCCTAATGAAGAACAAACATAATTTCATAATTGTAGGACTTAATTATGAAGCAAGCTCCCCATATATGCACATTTATTCATCATGATCTTACCTGCACCGTCATTGGTTATTAAAGGTCTTGCACTTTAGAGTTGCAGACCTCTTGCTCCGCGTGGAATAAAACCTTCTGATAGAAACTTTGATCATCATCTCGTTTCCCTCTAAGGTTGCTATCTCAATTGATGATCTTCATCTCGTCTCCCTCTAAGGTTGCTATCTCAATTGACCACACATGCTTTGAGTGTTATCATTTCATTGCATTCATAATCTCAATTCTGCTTTTATTACAGAATGGACTTCAGAAGTTGGAGACCTGGAGTATGTTTCCACCAACAATTCTCAACATCCAGCCGTACCACAAAGTCCTGGACATGTGTGCATCACCCGGATTCATCGCTGGTCAGCTGTCCGAGATGATGCACTCAGACCCTTCACTGGCTCATGGTAGGTACATGCCTGTCATATGCAGGGCTCGAATTTAGCACTCACAACTCCAATTTTGCGAGTTTTGGATTTGAAAATGTGAGTTGAAATTGCATCAGCTGGCAACATTTTGCCATATTTTTGTCATATTATTAGGCTAAATTAAGATAGGTGTCACACAAATATGAAATTTAAAATGTTTCAGCCTTTTAAATATATATGTTAATTGTGTTTTATGCAGATATTCGATAAATGAAAAATTTAAGCCTAAAAAC
>JAWPHD010018518.1:0-39544 GCA_037043455.1 Cyrtodaria siliqua | reverse complement strand
ATCCGGGAGTAGAAAATATTCATGTTTTACGTTTCTGTTATTGATTTTCAGTTTTGCTTATTTAGCTTGTAGCCGCCATTTTGAATAATGTGTGTTTTGAGTGAGAAAAAAGGGTGACCATCTTTCAAAACGGTCTCAAAAATGGGTAGTCATGAATTTTGCCGAAATTTTCAGGAAAGGTAGTAGAGGTACTGATCTATCATTCCTGTTAATTTAAGCCAAATTGGTGACTACCCATTTTTTTGTGACCGTTTTGAGAAATCGGCAATTTTGCAGTTTCAAAAACCTCAAAATTTCCGATCTTCACATTTGAACAGCGATTTAGGCTATGCAAAATATGCCAATAGTAGTCAAAACGAATGCTATGGGGATGTTTAACGTATAGACTTACTTATTCATTGTCTGTGTTGTTTTTGCATTCAACATTGGCTTAAGCTAACGTTTTTTAAAAGACAACTGCAATTTCCGCGAAACTGCACGTGAGTGCAAATTGGGACTATTTCGTGTTAAAACACTTGAAACTCAAAAGTGAGTTATGCGGTGTGTGCGCGTGAAAAGCTTCAGCTGCTGCTGCACTGTTGTAGACACTCCATTAGACACTCCATTTACGTTGGAGCCATGTTTATTTTTTACTGCTACTTTTCTTAGTTATGTGTGGGGGGGGGGGGGGGGGGGGGGTCCTACCCCTCTGCATGTGACGGTGCGGTTGCAGTGGTTGTATTCTACCCCGGCAACCACACGGGGACCACTGGTGATATATAGCGCTGTGATATATAGCACTGGCAAATATTACTACGAAATGCGGAATGCGGAATAAATGGGCCATCGTAAACATCTGAAACTGTAAACAAAAACAGCGTTAATAGTAAAACAAGAGGCCCAAGAGAGCCTGTGGATGCTCTACTGCTAAAGATAAAGTTTATGTACAAGGGGCTATAACTCTGTCAAAAATCACTCAACCGGAACATGATGACAATATACGCAACTAGGCTTGGTACTAATCATCCATGTCAACAGGGTTTCCCCCAGAAAATTGTGAAGGCATGTTGTTCTGACATTACATTTACCAAACTGGGCTTGAAAAAAATAGTGCCTATTAATGGCAAAATGACATACTTCTATGATTTTGGTGCAAAAGGAACAAGAATCACCATAGAAATTCTATTTTTCTTCTTTTAAATCTGTTACTCATGAAAATTAAGCAAATCTTAAGGCATGTTGCTCTGATGAAGGCATGTTGTTTTTTCTTTCTTTTCCAGGAAGGCATGTTGCATGCGACATGCCTTATGATCCTGGGGGAAACCCTGATGTCAACTTTCGTTGAAATCCGGCCAGAAGTTCAGGAGAACTAGTCTGTACAAAGTTAGTGTATTGAAAGTGGTCATAACTCTGCCAAAATTCATTAAACTGGAACACGGTAATGAAATGCGCAACTAGGCGTGGTACTGATCAGCCATGTCAAAATTCGTTGAAATCTGGCCAGGGAATTAGGAGAATTAGTTAAGACAAAGTTTGTTTATTAAAACCTTCAAAGGGCCCAAAATTCAGTCAACCAGAACAAGGCAAAGACAGGTCAACAAGGCTTGGGACTGATCATCCCTGTCAAGATTCGTTGAAATCCGGCAAGGAGTTCAGAAGAGACTAATCCAGACAAAGTTTGTTTTATTGCTCAACCGGAATGCGACGATGATATGCACAACCAGGCTTGATACTGATCATCGTTGTCCAGTTCCATTGAAATCCGGTAAGGGGTTCAGGAGAACTAGTCCAGACAAAGTTTGTGTATTCAAACCTTTAAAGGGCCATAGCTCTAAAAATGATTCAACTGGAACACGGCGATGACATGCACAACTAGACCTGGAACTGATACTCCCTAAAAGTTTTGTTTAAATCCGGTCAGGGGTTCAGGAGAACTAGTCAGGACAAAGTTTGTGTCTTAAAACCGTTAAAGGGTCACAACACTGCCAAAATCATTCAACCGCAACATGGTGATGATATGTGCAACTAGGCTTGGTGCTGATCATCCCTGCAAAGTGGCCAAACAAAGGCCCTTTCATTTGAAGGAGGCAAAATACAGCTTTTTCAAAACTAAATCAAGAGCCATAACTCTGCTGTAACTAATCCAATTTGGTTGGTTTTCGAACTTGTCCAAGCTTTTACTGATAGTAACAATCTGGTAAAGTTTGATAAAGATCGGATAATTAACAAGGCCAAAATATAGAATATTTCAGAAAATCAAGGACCGTAACTCCAGAGTAAATGGTCTAATCTGGTTGGTTTTCGAATTGGTCCGGGCTTTCATTGATATCAACAATCTGGTAAAGTTTGGTAAAGATCGGATGAAAAATGAAGGCCCTATCGTCTTAACGTGGCAAAAAATAGCATTTTTTAACTCTCAAGGGCCATAACTCTGCTGTTACTGGTCCGATCTGGCTTTTCAAACTTGCCCGAGCTTTCATTGATATTAACAATCTGGTAAAGTTTGGTCAAGATCGGATGAAAAAATAAAGGCCCTATCGTCTTAACGAGATAAAAGTTAACGGGCGGACGACAGACGACGGACAGCTTTGGCCAGTAGAGCTAAAAACTGGAGAAAGTTCAGAAGAAATGTCTCGCTTTGTGCTGTACTGAGAACCTTCAATTTGAATCACTAGAGACTCAGTAAAGCCGATTTGATTGATGTATATAAATTTCTGCATGGACATTATAAAACTCCACCAGATACGCATTTTACCTTATCTGAGAATTCTTTACGAGGATATACTCTTAATTTAAGTACCGTATTTGTCGGCGTATAGCGCGCATGCGCATATAACGCGCACCCCAACTTTGGGCCTGAAATCCTTGAAAAAAACTTTTTGTTATGTATTGTAGTGTAAACCGTGCATAAAAGACGTGTTTTCAATTTCAGGACCGCAGAGCGCCATTTGAATCATTGACCAAAGAGGAAATGTAAAACGAATTTTGATTGGCTAAAACAAACTGCATGTTAGACTTTTTTTTTTACTCAAGTGTAAATAAACTTGTACTGTTGAGTGTACTTTTGTTGTTTACTCAAGTTTCAATAAAATAAAAATCCCACGCCCGTGTTCAACTTTTATTATGATCTTATTAAATTTATTAATCTGTTGTTTCCAGGTTATTAACTCTTGCTTCTCAATTTGAAAGTGTTGACAATTTGAAGGTGTTGACAGTTTGAGAGGTTTCTCGAAATGAGATGCATTGTCTTGTGGCATCACCTATTAAACGCATTTTCCTAACACATCGTGTCAGCACCTACTCAAACTTGTAAAGTAATCAAGGACAATTAAGGAATTGACATTTTTCTGCGTACATGTGTTGTTATATGTTTGTTTAATAATCACCCTAGTCATCGTTGTTTGCGATCAGATTAGAAACAAGAGGCCCAAGAGGGCCTGTGGACGCTCTACTGGCTAAAACAGCTCTTATAGATTTAGATAGATACAGGGTTTTCAATAAGAGCCGGCCGCCGGCCAAAATGACCGTTTCAAATGATGTTTGGGCCGGCTCAAATCTCCGAAAAAATAAAAATCGGCATCTCCGGTGATGACAACAATATTATTTTTCTTTGCATTCGTGTTGCATATTAACTTGTATAAGCGGTCCAGTATGTAAACTACAATACCATTGGTCGAACTTGGGTCGATTCTTTATGATTGTCCAATCGCGAACTTAATAACATTTTATCACAGAACCTTGAAAAATGTCGGGCAAAACTGTCAAAAAAAGAAAAATAAACGATTTTTTCACCCCAGTTGTTGGAAGTAAGTAAAAAGCAGAACGTTCCGATGTTTGAGTTTACTATTAAATATGTTGAAGTTATTGTTTGTTTGTTTGTTTGTTCTTTTCTTATTCATCGCGCCTGGAATACTTTTTCGCCGTAAAAAAAAACAACACGCGAATATAGTAACGCACAAACGGGAATTCTGGTCTAAGATTTTGAGCAGAGATCGGGCGAAATTGATCGTGGTTTTCAAGAATGGTTTGTCGAGAGAGATACTTAGAGGTGTAAGGTACGAAACTTTTTGTTGATCTATTTATTATAATCTATCTCACGGAAAAGGGGAGGTGCATCATTAGGATAAATGATGTACCCCACCCACCACTTTTCGTCATTATGTCTTCAACCAAACTTTTGACCTGACACAAAATATAAAATAATAAAAAGCACCATATTCAGGGGAAGTTATGCCCAATTTTGGAGCTATATTTCGGCATGCCAGGGTAAGGGATGATATTTGCATGTAGGGGGAGGCCGAGGGGATGCTATTTGAGCTGTGGTGCTCAATGGGAAACATGTCTCTCGCAGGTCGGGTCCCAAGTCTTTCAAGCGCATTGCAAGTTGCTGTGAACGTATTCCATCCTTCAGAGGGGATGTGTGCGTAGAGAGCCATACCCTGTTCATGTTAGATATCACGGGTTGTTTATGGATCATAAAGTAATAGATATCAAAATTAAGATATTTTATCATTCTGACACTCAGTTATTAAAATTGCTGTTCTTTTTCTAGTTATTAATATTTCAGTTGGATGTTACTATGTTTCAGTTTAAAATGTTGTTTTCTGAGACAGACAATGGTGTTAACTAGCAGCTAGCCCGCAGGTAAGTTATTATTATATGGAAGTCTTTTGTGTATATATATATATATATACTTCTCGACTTCTGTTAATCGTATACACTATATTATAAACAAAACTAGATGCAGTTTCCATCAAAAACTCTCTAATGCTGAAATGGCAGAAGTATAATTGGTGTAATCTTGTGGCAGAAGACCTGAGAAAACCAGTTTGTGTGGCATATAACTTCAGTTGGAGGAATCGAATCTGGGTGGCATTAGTGTGAAGTCAGTGTAACACATTGCATTTTAAGACAACGGTACACGCCATATATTGTGAAAAACTAGCATCCTTTACTAAGTTACTTGAACTTTTCTTCAATGTTTTTACCAAACAATAAGTGCTGGTTATGTTAAACTAAGCAGACTGAATGCCTATATTGGAAGAATGTGACAGTCTTAAATTAAAGATTGAGAATAATAATTCATTGGTGCTAGGCCTAAAAAAAAACTTGTGTGGTTCGGGTCACCCGACGCTACCTACGAATACCCGCCGACCCTGACGTTTTTTTGGTCCATTTCGAAAATGAATAAATAAATAACAATATAAAGTATGTATGTACACAAGTGAAGAGCAGATAGAAAACAATTATAATTACAGTAATTATAGTACATAATTCAGTGCATCTTTGCGTTCATAAAAAAAAAAACTTAAAAAAAAAAAAAAATCCAACCTACCCTACCTACCAATTTTGAACATGTTACCAGAACCACACTATTATTATTTTTTTAGGCCCTATGTAAAAATAATAATAATGTAACTTGCAACTTCATATCTACAATATTCTGTAATGCAATACTTATAATGGTGTTATTAATATATTAAACTATTACAGCTACAGCTGATACAGATCATGGTGCACAAATGGCGGAACAGGTCTTGCCAATACAACAACAAGGTGGCAAAGACGACTATCCAGCAGGTGTACATCCAGACAATAAATCCATGGCTTGCCTTGAAAATGCAGTGTGTAAAAGTTTCACTGAAACATCTACTGTCCAAATAGGTACTACCTGTTATACGTCTTGTCTAAACAATATTTTAACATGAAAACTAAGGCATGATTTACTCGTCCGATGACAGTGACATTGCAATATGTGAAAAAAGGAAATAACACCATTGTCCAACTGCTTATTTTTTCAATTTTAAACAGTTGGGTTTTATCATTTATGTCGCAACAGTCTGTCATCATCTTCACAATTTTATCTGTGGACCAAAGTATTCAGTCATTATATAACTGTTTTTAGCTCTACTGGTCGAACACCAGAAGCACTTATGAGATGACGAGTTGTCCATCCATCCATTATGTTTTGCAGTCTTGTGGAGTGAACTACATTTACAGTTTTGAAAATATTGACTTGAAACTTTGTGAACATGATAAACATGAAGTGTCGATTTGCTTGACCTAATTTTGGTGTGGCTCACTCAATTCCATGCAGAGTTATTGCCCTTGATCTTACTAAAAAGTCATTTGCGGCGGTATTTATCGCCTTCAGTGCTGGTTCTAATTTTTTGTTATTAAAGATTTTTTTTTACCCGTCACAGGTGGACCAGGATTTTCAACCAGCACCAGTACCAGTGGTGAGATATCCAAAGAACCTACCAAAACTATTGGACCATGGGATGTGGATGAATGTAGGAAAATTAGTTCAGAGCTGTTTACTTCTTCAGAGATTCTACACTCTTACAGCATATGCAGCGCAAAGTCTTGTACATGTTTAAGCAAAGATGAAGTAGCTCGACTTTTGCCGAAGAAGTTCACTCACTCCTGGCTTAATAGAACCAATTGGTGGTTATGCTATGTGGAGGGGCAGGGTATGTTTTGCTTAGCCTGCAAGAAGCACAATATGAAACATCCCCAAAATTTGAAAGAAGTATTCTCTGCAACACCCAGCGTCAGATTCAAAGTCGATGCAGTGGCAACTCACAGTAAGAGTAGTTTACACTCAGCAGCATTGGAAAGCGAGCTGCTTCAAAAGGTCTCTTGTTTTCATCAAGAGGTCACAAAGAAGGCAGATGTTGAGACTTCTGTACTTGAAAATTCGTTCGCCACCGCATATTTTCTCATGAAAGAATTTATTGCAAACCGCAAGTTTCTGCCATTATTGAATTTCATACAAAAAATGTATGAAATAGACAGTCTGAAGTACTTTCAGCACAGATCAGCTGGGTCACAGATGGAAATTTTTAAAACTCTTGGTGACACTGTGAAAGAAGAACTTTTAGAAAAGGTTAACAAAGCATTAGCTTATGGACTTTTAACCGATGAAGTTGCTGATGTCTCTGTTACAGAAAACTTGGTTACCTTTGTTCAGTATTTTTGTCGTGAAACAGAAAAAGTGGAGACAAGTTTTTTAAGCTGCCATAACATATTCACAGACTTTGAATCCGCAAATGCAGAGGCCATTTCTTCATTGATCCTCAAAGAACTTGAAAATGATGGACTTCAGATTTCAAAATTCACAGGCATTACATCAGATGGAGCTGCAGTCATGCTTGGGAAAAAATCAGGTGTAGCAGCTCGCTTGAAAAAGGAAAATCCAGCTCTCATCAGCATACACTGTGTATGCCACAGACTGGCCTTGTCATGTACAGACTCTAATGAGGCTATAAGTTACATAAAGACTGTAGAGACACTGCTTCGACAATTATGGCAGTTTTTTGAGAACTCTCCTAAACGCATGGCTGCATACATGAAGGTACAAGTGGAGCTCAAATCTATCAGATTAGGAAATCAGGCATCAAAAAAGGTGGCAAGGCGCTTGAAGAAAGCTTGTCGTACCCGGTGGCTGAGTTTAGACGCCTCTGTTTCAGCAGTTCATGGTGATTTTGAGGCTATCCTGCAAACACTTAGTCTGTTCCAGGAAACTGATGCAACTGCCTCTGGCCTACTGAAGAAGATGAGATCCCTTAAATTCTTGGGTGCAATCTACATTCTGAACAGCGTACTTCCGATCCTATCGAATTTGTCCCGACATATCCAAAAAGGCTCTCTGAACTTCTCAGCCATTTTACCAGCCATCAATTTGACCAAGGACAAGCTCACACAGCTTAAGGATGAGAAAACTCCTTTAGAATTGCTGAGTCGTGACATCGAGTCATTTACAGACATGTGTTCAGAGATTAGACTAAATGGCAAGGAATCCAATGAGCTGCATGGACTTCTGCACAAGTACATTGAAGCACTAGTTTTCAACATAGACAGACGATTCAGTGACTGCTCCACAGTACTATCAGCATTTGCCATCTTTGATCCGTTAGCCATTCCTGCTCCATCAGATGCTGGGTTTAAGGACTATGGTATTAACCAGATCACCGTTCTGGCGGATCATTTCTTTGCCATTGACACCATCAGAGGGGACAAACTTAACACCCAATGGCAAGGAATGAAATACCACATCAACGATGCCTTGAGACCTAACATGCCAGATGATGTGAAGTCTAGCTCCTGTTCTCAAACACCTACAGATTGGTTACTGCTGCAACTTCTGAGAAATACATCACTCAGACAACTTTTCCCAGAGTTTGTCTACATTGCTGAGGTTGCTGCTTCCCTCCCTGTCACCAATGCATGGCCTGAAAGAGGTGCTAGTGCCCTAAAGAATGTCAAGACAAGACTCAGGAACAGATTAAGCCCTGCCATGCTTGAGGGGATTCTACACGTCACAATTAATGGCCCTCCACCGGAAGAATCTTACCAACTGATTCAAAGGGCAGTACGCTCTTGGTTAGACAGAAAGGGTAGACGAAAGCTGCCGAAACCAAAATTGGCAAGACCGCTACAGCAACAGATAGAACAGCAGCATGAGGTCACTGTGACCACTGATGCTGCCATTCAGACAGATGAGGCAGAGCTTGACATCAGGGCTGAAGTCAGCCATGCTTTGAAGGAAATGCTGGTCAATAATGATGATTCGGGCAGTGACTATTCAGATGATGATGACTTCTGTCAACCAGACTATTAAATTATTGATGAGTTTATCAATCAGGGCTGATATTAGTTAGTCAGCCTCAGAGCTGATATTTGTTAGTCAGGGTTGATATAAGTTGGTCAGTCGATATTAGCTGATCAGACATTCAGGGTTGATTATGATATTAGTTGATCAGTCAAGTTAGTCGTCTCCTCTGGCATTATTTTGTCAGTCTGAGTCAGCATTAATATTAGTCGGTCTAGGCGGATATTAGTTGGTTGATCAGTCATGGTATGGTTGATATTACCTATTAATCAGGGCTGACATTAATTGACCAGTCAGGATTGATTTTAGCTGAATGATCAGGGTTGTCACCGTTGATATTACCTGGTCAGTCAGTGTTGATATTAGTAACTTGATGATGATCAGTCATGGTTGATTAATTTGATATTAGTTGGTCAACAGTCAGAGCTGATATTAGTTTGTCAGTCATTATCAGTGTTGTTTCAGTTAGTCAGTCTGGGCTGATCTTACTGATATTTGCTAGTCGGGGCTAGTAAGTCGGTCTGGGCTGATATTAGTTGGTCAGTCACTGACTGTCAAGGTTGATATTAGTTAGTCCGGGCAGGTATTAGTATGTTAAGAGTTGAGCCTGATATTAGTTAGTCTGTGCTGATATGTTTTTAACATTTTATTTCTTATCAATACAATAATGTACAAAGAACAATAATAATGAAAATTAACAAAATATATGTATAAAACAGTACTGAAATAAACATTAAGTTTAATAGCAGCTGCCAGCAGAGAGAGACGATCAATTTGGCATTATGTTGGTCATTAGTGTGTTCTAGATAAATTAATATTATCATTTCTTCAATATATTTCCTTTAATACACATGTCTGATAAAGCATTCAATATTAAGGATTGCTTTATTATACTTATTTCTGTGTAAGAAATATTTTGCAATGATATTAACAAATATATACATGTACGGTGTTCAACATACAAGTGTTGCTATTTTCCACATGTGATATCTTTCCAATATCCTTTATTATAATTATTATCTAAAATTCTCTTTATTCAGCTGATGTTAGTCCCTGTCAGGGTTGATATTATTTGATCAGTTAGGGCTGGTAAAGCTTATTTCTAAAGTCAGTACAAAAAAGACTCATCAAAGAACATTGTATATATGTTTAAAATAAGAAAATTGTTTTTAAAAGTTAAGTTCGCAGTTCTGTAGTCTGGATCGGAATAGGATAAGTATTATCAAAAGATGTCCGACAGATATTTATTTAATCTGATATTAGCTTTTAAAAGGTAAAAAAAATCTCTTTTGAGTTTTCTTAATATTGCCCATTTTAAGGTGCTTAACAGTACAAAAAATATTGTTTTTAACCCCCCTAGAATCGCTCAGAATGCAGGAAATGACGTTTAGGTGAGAAAAAAAAATTCGGGGGGGCATGCCCCCGAACCCCCCTAGAGTGCGTGGTGCCTCCTCAAATTATGAAATGGCCTGCTCAATCAAAGCTTATTGAAAACCCAGTAGATATAGCTAGATATAGCTCTCTTCTCCTATAGATTTAACAAAGAAAAATACAATATAGCATTTTTCAACAAATCAAGGGCCATAACTCTGTTATTACTAACAAGATCTAGCTAGTTTTTGAAATTGTCCAGGATTTCATTGATATACCGCGCTTTGCACAACTAGACATCATACTGAAGCTTCCTGCCAAATTTCGTAGAAATCCAACAAGCCGTTTAAGGAGTAGCGCCGACAAGAAATTTAAAATAAAAATGTCAAAGGGCCATAACTCCGTCAAAAATCAGCGAACTGGAACAAAAGCGTGATATGCACAACTAGACATCTTACCGATGCTTCCTGCCAAGTTTCGTCGAAATTCAACAAGGCATTTAGGATGAGTAGCGCCGACAAGAAATTTTAAAGTAAGTGTCAAGTAATTAAAAAGATAATGAAAAAAATAAAAATAAAAAAATAAATAAAAAAATCAATCAAAAAAAAGGGAAAAAAAAAAAATTAGGAAAAAAAAAACAAAAAAACAAAAAAAAAACAATAAAATATAAAAAAATAAAAAAAAATAAAATAAAAAATGAAAAAAATTGGAACAATTAAAAAATTAAAAAAAAAAAAAAAATTAAAAAAATTGAAATTGAAAAAAAAAAAAAAAAAAAAAAAAAAAAATTTTGCCTATACAAGCCAAAGTAAAACTGACCCCCAGGGTGGGGCCAAATATGACCAATAGGCCACCATTTGAACAAACTTGGTAGAAGACCATAAGCTTATAGCAAATGCAAAATATTAAACCTCTGGCTCTTGCAGTTTCAGAGAAGAAGATTTTTTCAGTTTTTCCCTATACATGTCTATGTAAAACATGTGACCCTTGGGGCGGGGTCAAATGTGACCCGAGGGTCACAATTTGAACAAACTTTGTAAAGGACCATAAGCTTATAGGAAATGCAAGATATTAAACCTTAAGCTGTTGCATTTCCAGAGAAGAAGATTTTTTTCAGTTTTTCCCTATACAAGCATTTATGTAAAACTGTGACCCCGGGGCGGGGCAAGATGTGACACCAGGGTCACCATTTGAACAAACTTGGTAAAGGACCATAAGCTTATAATAAATGCTTAATATCAAACATCTGGCTCTTGTAGTTTCCGAGAAGAAGATTTTTAAAAAAAAAGATCCTATATAAGTCTATGTAAAACTGTGACCCTTGGGGCGGGGACAAATTTGACCCCAGGGTCAGCATTTGAACAAACTTAGTAGAGGACCATAAGCTGATGCTACATGTAATACATGAGAGCTCTGTGCCATGTGGTTCCAGAGAAGAAGATTTTTTTTCATTTTTGCCTATACAAGCCTATGTAAAACTGTGACCGCCGGGGTGGGGCCAAATGTGACCCCTGGGTCACCATTTGAACAAACTTGGTAGAGGACCACAAGCTTATAGCAAATGCAAAATATTAAACCTCTGGCTCTTGCAGTTTCAGAGAAGAAGATTTTTTAAGTTTTTCCCTATACATGTCTATGTAAAACATGTGACCCTTGGGGCGGGGCCAAATGTGACCCGAGGGTCACCATTTGAACAAACTTGGTAAAGGACCATAAGCTTATAGTAAATGCAAAATATCAAACCTCCGGCTGTTGTAGTTTCCGAGAAGAAGATTTTTTTTTTTAAAAATCCTATATAAGTCTATGTAAAATTGTGACCCCCGGGGCGGGGACAAATTTGACCCCAGGGTCACCATTTGAACAAACTTAGCAGAGGACCATTAGCTGATGCTACATGTAATACATGAGAGCTCTGTGCCTTGTGGTTTCATAGAAGAAGATTTTTTAAAGTTTTTTCCTATATGTCTATATGAAAAACATGCAAAACCTCAATATACAAACTTTGGACCCCCGGGGCACGGCCATTTTTGACCCCGGGAACTTTATTTGAACAATCTTGATAGTCTAGGCGTTGGCGATCATTTTAAAAGAAAAACTGTTGAAATCTGTCCAGAGGTTCTGGAGAAGGAGATTTTTTAAGGTTTCGACCATATATGGTAATGGCAGCCATCTTGGATGTAGCGCTGACCTAATTTTAACAAATCTAAAAAGCATTCATCTAAGGATCATCCATGTGAAGTTTGGTCAAAATTAGCCAAGCGGTTTCTGAGGAGAAGTCGTTTGAAGAAAAGTTAACGGACGGACGACGGACGACGGAAGACGGACAACACACCATCCCATAAGCTCTGCTGGCCCTTGGCCAGTAGAGCTAAAAACCAAACACTTCACACATTTTCCCAGTCAATTAAACCCTTTATGAATAATCAAGATTCTACGTTATCAAAATTCAGAATCGACTTTAACAAATAAACATGTGCGGTAAATCAATACCCTGTAGTCGTCGTTAGGAAGAAAACATAATATAATATTCTATTCTATTCTATTCACGGTGAACCCGTCTATGTAAAACGGAAACCACAGCCTCGTTATCATTTCACTTTGCTGATTGATGTAAACAATGATATTTTTCAACATTTCAATGGTATTTTCTTACAACACATTTGATTGAAACAATAGAAACAAGCCAACTTTTGTTCAATTCAATCTCTCTAGTAAACGGCCGGTCTTGCGACTTTTTGAAACCCATAAACTTCTCGTCTTGCCAGAAAAAAAAAGAGTAAATCATTACTTATTGCTTAAACCGCGGATCCCAACTTCAGCCACAGAATCTGGAGTAAAAAAGTGCGCGCTATACGCCGAGGAATACGGTAGTCTTTCAGTCGTACAGACATCAGAAAAAATGTCTTCAGCAATCGGGTAGTAACCATTATGGACTGATCTTATTGATGATCTGGTTACGTCGCCAAGTACTGCTACTTTTAAAAGGAAATTGAGAGCTGACCTCCATTAAGTTAGTTAAAATACCAAGTATACCAAGTAAGTATGTAAGTAATAGTGAGCGCAAGCGAGCTCCTATGGTATCACATGAAAGAATCAAGCAAAAATAAATATCAATTCAATAGGTTGATGATCTGAAAAAAACTACTAATGCGATTACAAAAGAAGTAGTCTATTGTAAAAAAGAAAACCGTAACAATAATATTTCCGTAAAATAGACGCTTCTTTCTTCTTTCTTATGTACACACACTTTTGATTATCACGACAGCTTCGCAGGCTTTTTGTGAAGTTCCGCGAGATCTTTAACGTGCATAATATGGTATGTCTCTCCTCTCCCTGCACTGGGGACCAACGGCTTTACATCCCTAGGAAGGACGGCATACTTTCACGGTACCTTTAACTATCTTGCCCGTATAAGATATAAATCTAACGAAGTGCGTTTTCAATTCCTGAAACGAGTCGAACCCGGGACTTCTGTAAGTTCTGTATCGAGAGACAAGTATGCTCACCACTCGACAATCGCATATTTTTACCGCCACAGGCACAGTAACGTTATGGTAAATTATGAAAAAAGTAATTTAACCAGTAGCTAAGTGAATATAATTATTTAGAACAATACGAGGTCTAGATGGTCTAAAAGATGGTTAGGCCCCCAAGATGTTACAGGGGTAGGAACAGTCTCCTTCCACAGCTTCCAATAATTTGACTGGCGTGTGGGGCAGGGGAAGTATCTCTTCGTTTTAAAAAGTATTTTTACCCTATGCGGGGTGGGTGGGGCTATTGTTAGGGGTGCTTGTTTCAGCCAAAGGTATTTTGTACTTTCAGGCAAAATTCAACTTTAAAATTAATAAGTTACATATCATTGAAACGGACATTCTTAGTGGTAAATACAATTTAGATATTCTTCGTATAGGTAACAGTTTAGTCTGGATAAACCTATAGGGTGAGCACAGTTCATGCTTGCTTGTGCGGTATCTGCAGGTCTACCTGTAAGTTTCTTATGAATCATGACATACCACCTGGGCAGGGCCAAATATGACCCTAGGTGCACAAAAACTGATGAAAGATGAAGAAATGAAGTAGTAACCAAACAAGAGGGCCAGGATGGCCCTAGATCGCTCACCTTGTAATCATGCAATAAGTCTGCTGTGTCCAGTCTGGCATGGGTATTGTTTAATTTGTCCCACTTTCTTCTATGAATGAGATTTCATCAAAATGGGTTGGGGGTTTATATTAACATTCTAAACAAATATGGTAAAGATCAGATAAAAAATGAAGTAGCTACAGATTTAAACAAGAGGTCAATGACCTTGAAGCTCTACTGATAGATTTTTGATAGCTAGGTCAACATTCCTGTGAAGTTTCATGAAAATCCATCAAGAAGTTTCATAGGAGTAGTCGCTACAAGTTTTCATTATATAACTCTATGTAAACAAAGATGGCCGCTGGCGACCATGTTTAATGTCAAATCAAATTAATTTTTGACAAGGATCAACATCATGTCATACTGATCATTTTAGAAAAAGTTCCATATCAATATCTCTTATAGTTTTCAAGAAGTAGTCCCTACAAACTTGTATTTTGAAAATCTATTTTTAGCCACGGTGGCCATCTTGAATTTCCGGCCAACCTGAAATTTTGCTAGGATCAATTAGACATCAAGACCAACATTCCTGCAAAGTTTCATGAAAATCTGTCAAGTAGATACAGAGATGTAGTCATTACAAGTATTTACTAAATAACTCTATGTAAACAAAGATGGCCGCTGACAGTCATGTTTAACATCGAATCAAAACATCAACATGAATTTTTGCTGGGTTCAACTAGACTTCATGGGCAACATTTCTGTAAAGTTTCATGAATATCCATCCAGTAGTTTCAGAGGAGTAGTTGCTACAAATAAAAGTTTACGGACGGACAGACGGACGGACAGACAGACGGACGCCGCACCACGGCATAAGCTCTGCTGATCTCTGATCAGTAGAGCTAAAAATCTATGTTTAGCCATTGTGGCCATCTTGAATTTCCGGCTGACCTGAAATTTTGCTAGGATCAACTAGACATCAAGAGCAATATTCCTGTGAAGTTTCATGAAAATCCGCCAAGTAGTTTCAGAGGAGTAGTCGCTACAATGTTTTACTATACAAACTCTATGTAAACAAAGATGGCCACTGGCGCCCATGTTTAATGTCGAATCAAAACAATTTTAGACAAGGATCAACATCATGTCATGCTGATCATTTTAGAAAAAGTGCCATATCAATATCACTTACAGTTTTCAAGAAGTAGTCGCTACAAATTTATTTATTTTAAATCTATTTTTAGCCATAGCGGCCATCTTGAATTTCTGGCCAGACTGAAACTTTTCTGGGATCAACTAGACATCAAGAGCAACATTCCTGTGACGTTTCATGAACATCTGTCAAGTAGTTTCAGAGGAGTAGTCGCTACAAGATTTTACTATATAACTCTATGTAAACAAAGATGGCCGCTGACAGCCATGTTTAACATCGAATCAAAACGATTTTTGACAAGGACCAACATCATGTCATGCTGATCATTTTAGAAAAAGTCCCATATCAATATCACTTATAGTTTTCAAGAAGTAGTCGCTACAAACTTGTATTTGGAAATCTGTTTTTAGCCATGGCGGCCATCTTGAATTTCCAGCCGACCTGAAATTTTGCTAGGATCAATAAGACATCAAGAGCAACATTCGTGTGAAGTTTCATGAAAATCCGTTAAGTAGTTTCAGAGGAGTAATCGCTACAAGTTTTCAATATATAACTCTATGTAAACAAAGATGGCCACTGGCACCATGTTTACCATCGAATCAAAATAATGTTCGACTCGGATAACCATCATGTCATGCTGATCATTTTAGAAAAAGACCCATATCAATAGTAGTCGCTACAAACATGTATTTTGAAAATCTATTTTTAGCCATGGCGGCCATCTTGAATTTCCGGCCGACCTGAAATTTTGCTAGGATCAATAAGACATCAAGAGCAACATTCGTGTGAAGTTTCATGAAAATCCGTCAAGTAGTTTCAGAGGAGTAATCGCTACAAGTTTTCATTAAATAACTCTATGTAAACAAAGATGGCCACTTTGCAGCCATCTTTACTGTCGAATCAAAACGATTTTTGACAAGGACCAACATCATGTCATTTTAAACAAGAGGTCAATGACCTTGAAGCTCTACTGATTGATTTTGATTTCAGGAAGTAGTCCCTACAGACTTGTTTTTTGAAAATCTATTTTTAACCGTGGCGGCCATCTTGAATTTCCGGCCGACCTGAAATTTTGCTAAGATCAATAAGACATTAAGAGCAACATTCCTGTGAAGTTTCATGAAAATCCGTCAGGTAGTTTCAAAGAAGTAGTCGCTACAAGTTTTCATTATATAACTCTATGTAAACAAAGCAGCCATGTTTAAGGTCAAATCAAAACGATTTTCGACAAGGACCAACATCATGTCATACTGATCATTTTAGAAAAAGTCCCATATCAATATCTCTTATTGTTTTGAAGAAGTAGTCGCTACAAACTTATTTATTTTAAATCTATTTTTAGCTGTGGCGGCCATCTTGAATTTCCGGCCGACCTGAAATTTTTCTAGGATCAACTAGACATCAAGAGCAACATTCCTGTGAAGTTTCATGAACATCCGTCAAGTAGTTTCAGAGGAGTAGTCGCTACAAGTTTTTACTATATAACTCTATGTAACCAAAGATGGCCGCTGGCAGCCATGTTTAACGTTGAATCAAAATAATTTTCCACAAGGATCTACATCATGTCATGCTGATCATTTTAGAAAAAGTCCCATATCAATATCACTTATAGTTTTCAAGAAGTAGTCGCTACAAACTTATTTTTTAAAAATCTATTTTTAGCTGTGACGGCCATCTTGAATTTCTGGCAGACCTGAAATTTTTCTAGGATCAATAAGACATCAAGAGCAACATTCCTGTAAAGTTTCATGACAATCCGCCAAGTAGTTTCAGAGGAGTAGTCGCTACAAGTTTTTACTATATAACTCTATGTAAACAAAGATGGCCGCTGGCAGCCATGTTTAACGTTGAATCAAAACAATTTTTGACTAGGATCAACATCATGTAATGCTGATCATTTTAGAAAAAGTTCCATATCAATATCACTTATAGTTTTCAAGAAGTAGTCGCTACAAACTTATTTTTTAAAAATCTATTTTTAGCTGTGACGGCCATCTTGAATTTCCGGCCGACCTGAAATTTTTCTAGGATCAATTAGACATCAAGAGCAACATTCCTGTAAAGTTTCATGACAATCCGCCCAGTAGTTTCAGAGAAGTAGTCGCTACAAGTTTTTACTATATAACTCTATGTAAACAAAGATGGCCGCTGGCAGCCATGTTTAACGTTGAATCAAAACGATTTTTGACTAGGATCAACATCATGTCATGCTGATCATTTTAGAAAAAGTCCCATATCAATATCACTTATAGTTTTCAAGAAGAAGTCGCTACAAACTTGTATTTTAAAACTCTATTTTTAGCTTTGGCGGCCATCTTGGATTTCACATCAACATGAATTTTTGCTAGGATCAACTAGACTTTATGGGCAACATTTCTGTAAAGTTTCATGAATATCCATCCAGTAGTTTCAGCTGTGAAGTCGCTACAAATAAAAGTTTACGGACAGACAGACGGACGGACGGACGACGGACGCCGCACCACGGCATAAGCTCTGCTGATCTCTGATCAGTAGAGCTAAAAATCTATTTTCAGCTGTGGTGGCCATCTTGAATTTCTGGCTGATCTAAAATTTTGCTAGGATCAATTACATATTAACAGCAACATTCCTGTGAAGTTTCATGAAAATCTGCCATGTAGTTTCAGAGGAGTAGTCGCTACAAGTTTTTACTATATAACTCCATGTAAACAAAGATGGCCGTTGGCAGCCATGTTTAATGTCGAATCAAAACGATTTTTGACAAGGACCAACATCATGTCATGCTGATCATTTTAAAAAAAGTCCCATATCAATATCACTTATAGTTTTCAAGAAGTAGTCGCTACAAACTTGTTTTTTAAAAACCTATTTTTAGATTTGGCGGCCATCTTGGATTTCACATCAACATGAATTTTTGCTAGGATCAACTAGACTTCATGGGCAACATTTCTGTAAAGTTTCATGAAAATCCATTCAGTAGTTTCTGAGGAGTAGTCGCTACAAAAAAAAAGTTTACGGACAGACATACGGACAGACAAACGGACGTCGCACCACAGCATAAGCTCTGCTGATCTCTGATCAGTCGAGCTAAAAATCTATTTTTAGCTTTGGTGGCCATCTTGGATTTCAAATCAACATGAATTTTTGCTAGGATCAACTAGACTTCATGGGCAACATTTTTGTAAAGTTTCATGAATATCCATCCAGTAGATTCAGAGGAGTAGTCGCTACAAAAAAAAGTTTACGGACAGACGGAGGCCGCACCACGGCATAAGCTCTGCTGATCTCTGATCAGTCGAGCTAAAAATAATAATAAAAACAATAATCAATAAATAACAAGAGGTCAATGACCTTGAAGCTCTACTGATTGATTTTGATTTCAGGAAGTAGTCGCTACAAACTTGTTTTTTGAAAATTTATTTTTAGCCGTGGCGGCCATCTTGAATTTCCGGCCGACCTGAAATTTTGCTAGGATCAATTAGACATCAAGAGCAACATTCCTGTGAAGTTCATGAAAATCCGTCAAGTAGTTTCAGAGGAGAAGTCGCTACAAGTTTTCATTATATAACTCTATGTAAACAAAGATGGCCACTGGCAGCCATGTTTAATGTCGAATCAAAATAATGTTCGACTCGGATAACCATCATGTCATGCTGATCATTTTAGAAAAAGTCCCATATCAATATCACTTAATAGTTTTCAAGAAGTAGTCGCTACAAACTTATTTTTTAAAAATCTATTTTTAACTGTGGCAGCCATCTTGAATTTCTGGCCGATCTGAAATTTTGCTAGGATCAATAAGACATTAAGAGCAACATTCCTGTAAAGTTTCAAGAAAATCCGTCAAGTAGTTTCAGAGAAGTAGTCGCTACAAGTTTTTACTATATAACTCTATGTAAACAAAGATTGCCGCTGGCAGCCACGTTTAACGTCGAATCAAATCGATTTTTGATAAGGACCAACATCATGTCATGCTGATCATTTTAGAAAAAGTCCCATATCAATATCACTTATAGTTTTCAAGAAGTAGTCGCTACAAACTTGCATGAAAATCTATTTTTAGCCATGGCGGCCATCTTGAATTTCCGGCCGACCTGAAATTTTGCTAGGATCAATAAGACATCAAGAGCAACATTTCTGTGAAGTTTCATGAAAATCCGTCAAGTAGTTTCAGAGGAGTAGTCGCTACAAGTTTTCATTATATAACTCTATGTAAACAAAGATGGCCACTGGCAGCCATGTTTAATGTTGAATCAAAATAATGTTCGACTCGGATAACCATCATGTCATGCTGATCATTTTAGAAAAAGTCCCATATCAATATCACTTATAGTTTTCAAGAAGTAGTCGCTACAAACTTGTATTTTGAAAATCTATTTTTAGCCATGGCGGCCATCTTGAATTTCCGGCCGACCTGAAATTTTGCTAGGATCAATTAGACATCAAGAGCAACATTTTTGTGAAGTTTCATGAAAATCCGTCAAGTAGTTTCAGAGGAGTAGTCGCTACAAGTTTTCATTATATAACTCTATGTAAACAAAGATGGCCACTGGCAGCCATGTTTAATGTCGAATCAAAATAATGTTCGACTCGGATAACCATCATGTCATGCTGATCATTTTAGAAAAAGTCCCATATCAATATCACTTAATAGTTTTCAAGAAGTAGTCGCTACAAACTTATTTTTTAAAAATCTATTTTTAACTGTGGCAGCCATCTTGAATTTCTGGCCGATCTGAAATTTTACTAGGATCAATTAGACATTAAGAGCAACATTCCTGTAAAGTTTCATGAAAATCCGTCAAGTAGTTTCAGAGAAGTAGTCGCTACAAGTTTTTACTATATAACTCTATGTAAACAAAGATTGCCGCTGGCAGCCACGTTTAACGTCGAATCAAATCGATTTTTGATAAGGACCAACATCATGTCATGCTGATCATTTTAGAAAAAGTCCCATATCAATATCACTTATAGTTTTCAAGAAGTAGTCGCTACAAACTTGCATGAAAATCTATTTTTAGCCATGGCGGCCATCTTGAATTTCCGGCCGACCTGAAATTTTGCTAGGATCAATGAGACATCAAGAGCAACATTTCTGTGAAGTTTCATGAAAATCCGTCAAGTAGTTTCAGAGGAGTAGTCGCTACAAGTTTTCATTATATAACTCTATGTAAACAAAGATGGCCACTGGCAGCCATGTTTAATGTTGAATCAAAATAATGTTCGACTCGGATAACCATCATGTCATGCTGATCATTTTAGAAAAAGTCCCATATCAATATCACTTATAGTTTTCAAGAAGTAGTCGCTACAAACTTGTATTTTGAAAATCTATTTTTAGCCATGGCGGCCATCTTGAATTTCCGGCCGACCTGAAATTTTGCTAGGATCAATTAGACATCAAGAGCAACATTTTTGTGAAGTTTCATGAAAATCCGTCAAGTAGTTTCAGAGGAGTAGTCGCTACAAGTTTTCATTATATAACTCTATGTAAACAAAGATGGCCACTGGCAGCCATGTTTAATGTCGAATCAAAATAATGTTCGACTCGGATAACCATCATGTCATGCTGATCATTTTAGAAAAAGTCCCATATCAATATCACTTATAGTTTTCAAGAAGTAGTCGCTACAAACTTATTTTTTAAAAATCTATTTTTAACTGTGGCAGCCATCTTGAATTTCTGGCCGATCTGAAATTTTGCTAGGATCAATTAGACATTAAGAGCAACATTCCTGTAAAGTTTCATGAAAATCCGCCAAGTAGTTTTAGAGGAGTAGTCGCTACAAGTTTTTACTATATGACTCTATGTAAACAAAGATGGCCGCTGGCAGCCACGTTTAACGTCGAATCAAAACAATTTTTGATAAGGACCAACATCATGTCATGCTGATCATTTTAGAAAAAGTCCCATATCAATATCACTTATAGTTTTCAAGAAGTAGTCGCTACAAACTTGTATTTTGAAAAATTATTTTTAGCCGTGGCGGCCATCTTGAATTTCCGGCCGACCTGAAATTTTGCTAGGATCAATTAGACATCAAGAGCAACATTCCTGTGAAGTTTCATGAAAATCCGTCAAATAGTTTCAGAGGAGTAGTCGCTACAAGTTTTCATTATATAACTCTATGTAAACAAAGATGGCCGCTGGCAGCCATGTTTAAGGTCAAATCAAAACGATTTTCGACAAGGACCAACATCATGTCATACTGATCATTTTAGAAAAAGTCCCATATCAATATCTCTTATTGTTTTGAAGAAGTAGTCGCTACAAACTTATTTATTTTAAATCTATTTTTAGCTGTGGCGGCCATCTTGAATTTCCGGCCGACCTGAAATTTTTCTAGGATCAACTAGACATCAAGAGCAACATTCCTGTGAAGTTTCATGAACATCCGTCAAGTAGTTTCAGAGGAGTAGTCGCTACAAGTTTTTACTATATAACTCTATGTAACCAAAGATGGCCGCTGGCAGCCATGTTTAACGTTGAATCAAAATAATTTTCCACAAGGATCTACATCATGTCATGCTGATCATTTTAGAAAAAGTCCCATATCAATATCACTTATAGTTTTCAAGAAGTAGTCGCTACAAACTTATTTTTTAAAAATCTATTTTTAGCTGTGACGGCCATCTTGAATTTCTGGCAGACCTGAAATTTTTCTAGGATCAATAAGACATCAAGAGCAACATTCCTGTAAAGTTTCATGACAATCCGCCAAGTAGTTTCAGAGGAGTAGTCGCTACAAGTTTTTACTATATAACTCTATGTAAACAAAGATGGCCGCTGGCAGCCATGTTTAACGTTGAATCAAAACAATTTTTGACTAGGATCAACATCATGTAATGCTGATCATTTTAGAAAAAGTCCCATATCAATATCACTTATAGTTTTCAAGAAGTAGTCGCTACAAACTTATTTTTTAAAAATCTATTTTTAGCTGTGACGGCCATCTTGAATTTCCGGCCGACCTGAAATTTTGCTAGGATCAATTAGACATCAAGAGCAACATTCCTGTAAAGTTTCATGACAATCCGCCCAGTAGTTTCAGAGAAGTAGTCGCTACAAGTTTTTACTATATAACTCTATGTAAACAAAGATGGCCGCTGGCAGCCATGTTTAACGTTGAATCAAAACGATTTTTGACTAGGATCAACATCATGTCATGCTGATCATTTTAGAAAAAGTCCCATATCAATATCACTTATAGTTTTCAAGAAGAAGTCGCTACAAACTTGTATTTTAAAACTCTATTTTTAGCTTTGGCGGCCATCTTGGATTTCACATCAACATGAATTTTTGCTAGGATCAACTAGACTTTATGGGCAACATTTCTGTAAAGTTTCATGAATATCCATCCAGTAGTTTCAGCTGTGAAGTCGCTACAAATAAAAGTTTACGGACAGACAGACGGACGGACGGACGACGGACGCCGCACCACGGCATAAGCTCTGCTGATCTCTGATCAGTAGAGCTAAAAATCTATTTTCAGCTGTGGTGGCCATCTTGAATTTCTGGCTGATCTAAAATTTTGCTAGGATCAATTACATATTAACAGCAACATTCCTGTGAAGTTTCATGAAAATCTGCCATGTAGTTTCAGAGGAGTAGTCGCTACAAGTTTTTACTATATAACTCCATGTAAACAAAGATGGCCGTTGGCAGCCATGTTTAATGTCGAATCAAAACGATTTTTGACAAGGACCAACATCATGTCATGCTGATCATTTTAAAAAAAAGTCCCATATCAATATCACTTATAGTTTTCAAGAAGTAGTCGCTACAAACTTGTTTTTTAAAAACCTATTTTTAGATTTGGCGGCCATCTTGGATTTCACATCAACATGAATTTTTGCTAGGATCAACTAGACTTCATGGGCAACATTTCTGTAAAGTTTCATGAAAATCCATTCAGTAGTTTCTGAGGAGTAGTCGCTACAAAAAAAAAGTTTACGGACAGACATACGGACAGACAAACGGACGTCGCACCACAGCATAAGCTCTGCTGATCTCTGATCAGTCGAGCTAAAAATCTATTTTTAGCTTTGGTGGCCATCTTGGATTTCAAATCAACATGAATTTTTGCTAGGATCAACTAGACTTCATGGGCAACATTTTTGTAAAGTTTCATGAATATCCATCCAGTAGATTCAGAGGAGTAGTCGCTACAAAAAAAAGTTTAGGGACAGACGGAGGCCGCACCACGGCATAAGCTCTGCTGATCTCTGATCAGTCGAGCTAAAAATAATAATAAAAACAATAATCAATAAATAACAAGAGGTCAATGACCTTGAAGCTCTACTGATTGATTTTGATTTCAGGAAGTAGTCGCTACAAACTTGTTTTTTGAAAATTTATTTTTAGCCGTGGCGGCCATCTTGAATTTCCGGCCGACCTGAAATTTTGCTAGGATCAATTAGACATCAAGAGCAACATTCCTGTGAAGTTCATGAAAATCCGTCAAGTAGTTTCAGAGGAGAAGTCGCTACAAGTTTTCATTATATAACTCTATGTAAACAAAGATGGCCACTGGCAGCCATGTTTAATGTCGAATCAAAATAATGTTCGACTCGGATAACCATCATGTCATGCTGATCATTTTAGAAAAAGTCCCATATCAATATCACTTAATAGTTTTCAAGAAGTAGTCGCTACAAACTTATTTTTTAAAAATCTATTTTTAACTGTGGCAGCCATCTTGAATTTCTGGCCGATCTGAAATTTTGCTAGGATCAATAAGACATTAAGAGCAACATTCCTGTAAAGTTTCAAGAAAATCCGTCAAGTAGTTTCAGAGAAGTAGTCGCTACAAGTTTTTACTATATAACTCTATGTAAACAAAGATTGCCGCTGGCAGCCACGTTTAACGTCGAATCAAATCGATTTTTGATAAGGACCAACATCATGTCATGCTGATCATTTTAGAAAAAGTCCCATATCAATATCACTTATAGTTTTCAAGAAGTAGTCGCTACAAACTTGCATGAAAATATATTTTTAGCCATGGCGGCCATCTTGAATTTCCGGCCGACCTGAAATTTTGCTAGGATCAATAAGACATCAAGAGCAACATTTCTGTGAAGTTTCATGAAAATCCGTCAAGTAGTTTCAGAGGAGTAGTCGCTACAAGTTTTCATTATATAACTCTATGTAAACAAAGATGGCCACTGGCAGCCATGTTTAATGTTGAATCAAAATAATGTTCGACTCGGATAACCATCATGTCATGCTGATCATTTTAGAAAAAGTCCCATATCAATATCACTTATAGTTTTCAAGAAGTAGTCGCTACAAACTTGTATTTTGAAAATCTATTTTTAGCCATGGCGGCCATCTTGAATTTCCGGCCGACCTGAAATTTTGCTAGGATCAATTAGACATCAAGAGCAACATTTTTGTGAAGTTTCATGAAAATCCGTCAAGTAGTTTCAGAGGAGTAGTCGCTACAAGTTTTCATTATATAACTCTATGTAAACAAAGATGGCCACTGGCAGCCATGTTTAATGTCGAATCAAAATAATGTTCGACTCGGATAACCATCATGTCATGCTGATCATTTTAGAAAAAGTCCCATATCAATATCACTTAATAGTTTTCAAGAAGTAGTCGCTACAAACTTATTTTTTAAAAATCTATTTTTAACTGTGGCAGCCATCTTGAATTTCTGGCCGATCTGAAATTTTGCTAGGATCAATTAGACATTAAGAGCAACATTCCTGTAAAGTTTCATGAAAATCCGTCAAGTAGTTTCAGAGAAGTAGTCGCTACAAGTTTTTACTATATAACTCTATGTAAACAAAGATTGCCGCTGGCAGCCACGTTTAACGTCGAATCAAATCGATTTTTGATAAGGACCAACATCATGTCATGCTGATCATTTTAGAAAAAGTCCCATATCAATATCACTTATAGTTTTCAAGAAGTAGTCGCTACAAACTTGCATGAAAATCTATTTTTAGCCATGGCGGCCATCTTGAATTTTCGGCCGACCTGAAATTTTGCTAGGATCAATAAGACATCAAGAGCAACATTTCTGTGAAGTTTCATGAAAATCCGTCAAGTAGTTTCAGAGAAGTAGTCGCTACAAGTTTTCATTATATAACTCTATGTAAACAAAGATGGCCACTGGCAGCCATGTTTAATGTTGAATCAAAATAATGTTCGACTCGGATAACCATCATGTCATGCTGATCATTTTAGAAAAAGTCCCATATCAATATCACTTATAGTTTTCAAGAAGTAGTCGCTACAAACTTGTATTTTGAAAATCTATTTTTAGCCATGGCGGCCATCTTGAATTTCCGGCCGACCTGAAATTTTGCTAGGATCAATTAGACATCAAGAGCAACATTTTTGTGAAGTTTCATGAAAATCCGTCAAGTAGTTTCAGAGGAGTAGTCGCTACAAGTTTTCATTATATAACTCTATGTAAACAAAGATGGCCACTGGCAGCCATGTTTAATGTCGAATCAAAATAATGTTCGACTCGGATAACCATCATGTCATGCTGATCATTTTAGAAAAAGTCCCATATCAATATCACTTATAGTTTTCAAGAAGTAGTCGCTACAAACTTATTTTTTAAAAATCTATTTTTAACTGTGGCAGCCATCTTGAATTTCTGGCCGATCTGAAATTTTGCTAGGATCAATAAGACATTAAGAGCAACATTCCTGTAAAGTTTCATGAAAATCCGCCAAGTAGTTTTAGAGGAGTAGTCGCTACAAGTTTTTACTATATGACTCTATGTAAACAAAGATGGCCGCTGGCAGCCACGTTTAACGTCGAATCAAAACAATTTTTGATAAGGACCAACATCATGTCATGCTGATCATTTTAGAAAAAGTCCCATATCAATATCACTTATAGTTTTCAAGAAGTAGTCGCTACAAACTTGTATTTTGAAAAATTATTTTTAGCCGTGGCGGCCATCTTGAATTTCCGGCCGACCTGAAATTTTGCTAGGATCAATTAGACATCAAGAGCAACATTCCTGTGAAGTTTCATGAAAATCCGTCAAACAGTTTCAGAGGAGTAGTCGCTACAAGTTTTCATTATATAACTCTATGTAAACAAAGATGGCCGCTGGCAGCCATGTTTAACGTCAAATCAAAACGATTTTCGACAAGGACCAACATCATGTCATGCTGTTCATTTTAGAAAAAGTCCCATATCAATATCACTTATAGTTTTCAAGAAGTAGTCGCTACAAACTTGTATTTAAAAATCTATTTTTAGCTTTGGCGGCCATCTTGGATTTCACATCAACATGAATTTTTGCTAGGATCAACTAGACTTCATGGGCAACATTTTTGTAAAGTTTTATGAATATACATCCAGTAGTTTCAGAGGAGTAGTCGCTACAAATAAAAGTTAACGGACAGACGGACGGACAGACGGACGACGCACCACGGCATAAGCTCTGCTGATCTCTGATCAGTAGAGCTAAAAACATAAAACTTTAAAAAAAGAAATAAATGAAAACAATCAAACAAGAGGTCAATGACCTTGAAGCTCTACTGATAGGTTTTTGATAGCTAGATCAGCATTCCTGTGAAGTTTCATGAAAATCCGTCAAGTAGTTTCAGAGGAGTAGTCGCTACAAGTTTTCATTATATAACTCTATGTAAACAAAGATGGCCGCTGACAGCCATGTTTAACATCGAATCAAAACGATTTTCGACAAGGACCAACGTCATGTCATGCTGATCATTTTAGAAAAAGTCCCATATCAATATCACTTACAGTTTTCAAAAAGAAGTCGCTACAAACTTGTTTTTTAAAAAACTATTTTTAGATTTGGCGGCCATCTTGGATTTCACATCAACATGAATTTTTGCTAGGATCAACTAGACTTCATGGGCAACATTTCTGTAAAGTTTCATGAAAATCCATTGAGTAGTTGTAGAGGATTAGTCGCTACAAAAAAAAGTTTACGAACAGACAAACGGACGGACGCTGCACCACGGCATAAGCTCTGCTAATCTTTGATATATCAATATATATACCTAGTTGTTTATGTACAGATACTTTTTCTATTGATAAGACATCGTCAATATATAGGTGTGGGAGGGGTATTCCGACTCCTGCAGGTGGGGGTCCGGGGTGCCTCCCCGGAGAATTTTTTTGAATGTCGCGAATACTAATGAGTTTACGTAAACAGGTGTTGAAATAAGGTTGTAGCTTGATTGTAGGTAAATGTAATGATGCTTACAAGCTGTTTCAAATCCTGATAAAGTTCAGAATCGTATAACAGTTTGATATGGTCGAAATATATAATTTTTTTGGATTGTCCAATTGATCGTTTTTTATATATATGTAGGTGTACAGAAAGTAAAACAAATGACTGAGTCCTGTGCAATATTTTCCAAGCTTTCTTAGTTTCTAGTTAGCCTAATCCGAGCCTTCTCTGACCTTACCAGCCCTTTTTACGATTTTTGATATTTCATCTGGCTGTGTAATTTTAAATCAATATATCTATGTAAGTATTCATTGGATTAACATTTCAAGCATATAAACCGATTACCAATATATTTATTTACCTATTTGAACCGAAATATTTGTTTTATTAACCTTAATAATGTTGTAACGGTCAACCAGGGATGGAAACTAACGGTTGCCCGTTCGCCCGGGACGACTAAATTTCAAGCTGGGCGAGTAGATTTCATAAGTCTGTAGTCCGCCCGGGCGACTAGCTTTTTCGACAAGCTAAAGTCGATTTCCTCGGCATTATTCGTCAATGCGGGATGAATAACATTTCAGTAGAAAACAACAACAAAGAAAATATTTCTTACATAGTTTATTAAGCGATTAAATGCAGTAAATAGTCGCAACTCTGTTTATTCGACGATGAAATGCAATTTAAGTCAACCGGATATTGGGAAATTGACGCATTTCCGTTTTGGGACATTCTAAAATGCGGCTCCTGTTTTAATTTCACGGAGCGCGAACGTTACGGTATTTGATGTTATACAAATAACGAATCTTTAAGGGCACTAGTCAGCCTTTAGGGCCTTCAGGAAGGGGAATTGCAAAAAGTATGCTGTTTTCCTGAATTGTAGTTTAACATTTTTCTAATATGTATATAAAAAAAAAATTAAGAGGGGAATTTTTCACAGGAAAAGGGTGAAATATATACCATGCCAGAGTAACTGTAATGGCCATGATCAGACTGTAATGAACTATGGATAATAGAATATAAATATGCCTACCTACTGACCCTAGAGCATGCAATAGGAAACACACCTTTTTTTTTGTTTGGCCTAAGGGTGATTTCAAAAATAATGAAGCTTTTTATTAACATTCCAATATCTATTTAGGCCTAATAAAAAAACATGTGTGTTTCCGGTTTCCCGACCGACCCTACTTTATCACCGCCGACCCTAAATATTTTTAGCGGAAAAAAAAAATAAAAAATAAAAAATAAAAAAAATAAAAAAAATAAAATGTTTTTTTTTTTTTTTTTATTCAAATGATAATTTTATTAGCCAGAGTTGTTAAGCATATAATCTGGATTGCAAAGGTTATCAAAAAGTTGCCTTAGTACAAAAATGGCATAATATATGCGAAAAATATATCTAAAAAAAATATCTAAAAAAAAAACTTTTTCCTACCTACCTACCCTAACTTTTTGACAGGGTGAAACCAGAAACACACAAGTTTTTTTTTTAGGCCTTACCAGAAAGATAAATAACTAAGTTTTTAAGTCCTGGAGATGTGTTTAGTGGTAGTTGATTCTCATGCAAAGTTTCATCACATTAGCTTGCTTCCTTAAAAAGTTATGTTGTAAAAACATGTCAAAAAGTGTCCCAAGTGTACTGTTTTGCGTGACATTTCAACTAAAACACCATTTTTAGTTTTGAATAACTATGCATCCAGCTGACATATCAGCAAATGGTCTTTTTTATACAGTAGCATAGCATATTCACTATCGGTTACATAACATGTAACCCGTCTCCAAACATGTTTTATTTTTCCATAAGAGTTTGAAGTTGAAGTGTACTAAGACTTTTTGCACACACTTTTTCACCAGAATTGGTATACTGAGGTGCTGGTAGAAAAGGTGTTGATAATGAGGTGAATAAAAGTTTTCTATTTCAGCACATAAATATGTATTCTTTAAGTTTTTCTACATTTCTATACATTATCTTGTTCATTGAACTTGTTGACAGCCATATACAATAACCAGTCAAAAACTGTCCCAAGTGTACAATTTAGCATAAATGATAGATATGTTTAAAGTCCACATGCCTTTTCAATCTCTAAGCACTTTTTTAGTAAGAACATGTCCAATAGGCATCAGCTATGACAACATTGTGATGGTAAGATAGCATGTAAAAATAATTCTGGCATATTTGTGTTGTCCCAAGTGTACATGAAATTTGACAATTTTGATTGAGAGGTGTCAGTTCCAGGTAAATTATACCACAATTCATTCTATTACAAGGCAGCAAGCAGAAAGGTGTAATTTCCATAGAAAATAGTCTGGAGAAGTGTTCTAATGGTAAAATAACATGATATTTTGTAAATATTCCAAATTAACCTACAAGAAAAAAAGGAATATCATATATTTTTGTTGTTAACAATTATATTTGTTCTTTCTCTGTTCCATAGTAAGGCAACATTCTTCTACTTGACATATGCTGTATAAGTTTTAATAGATAATGCCTCTATGAGTATTTTACACTGCACATAAATATAACTATTGTTATTGTACACTTGGGACATAAAAAACTGGTTTTGCTCATTACACTTGATAAATGTCAAATAAGTTTTCAGGAAATGATTTGATACATTAAAGATGGCAACTCTGGTCCTTAAAGTTCCCTTTGAGGGCACTTTAAGAAGTAAACATGTTGTGACTCCAACTCAAACACATATTCAAGGCCTTTTTTTAGAAGGCCAGAGACCATTATATCAAATGAAGATTAATTGAGGTACCGGTACACTTGTTTGGATGTACAGTCTAGGTACAGAGATAAACTGGCTTGGATGTACAGAGGTACACCTTTTTACATCCAAAAAGGTGTACCTCTGTTTGAATATACAGAGATTCAGTTGTTTGGATGTACAGAGGAATACTTGCTTGGATGTACAGAGGTATATGTGCAGAGGTGCATTTGTTTGGATGTACTCATGTTCACTGATATACAGAGGTACTGTATAGAGGTACTAGTACTTGTCTAGATGTAAAGAGGTACCATTGTTTGCATGTACAGAGGCACCATTGTTTGCATTTATAAACCAGATGTACTGAAGTACACTTGTTTGGCTGTACAGATGTAGAGGTACATTTCTTTGCATGTATCAGATGTACATTATTATGTACACTTGTTTGGCTGTACAAATGTACCGAGATACAATTGTTTGCATGTGCCAGAGGTACATTTGTTTGCATGTACCAGAGGTACATTATTATGTACACTTGTTTGGCTGTACAGATGGACAGAGGTTCATTTGTTAAGATATACAGAGATATAGATTTACACTTTTTTTCTACATGTGAGCATAGGTACACTTGTTTGGATTTATAAATGACAGATACATGTTAAGATGTACAGATGTAGATTTGGTTGGATATACAGAGTTACACATGTATGGATGTATATAAGAGGTACAATTGTAAGGATGTACAGAGGTATAAAGGTACACTTGTTTGAATGTACAAAGGTACACTAAATGTTTGGGTGTACAGGGGTACACTCGTTAAGATGTACAGAGGTACACCTTTTTGGATTTACAGAGATACATCTGTTTGGATACAGAGAGGTACACTTGTTTGCATGTACATATGTGCAGCTGTTTTGCTGTAAAGATGTATGGAGGTACACTTGTTTGCATGTACAGAGGCACAGAGGTAAGCTTATTTGAAAGTAGAAAGGTACGGCAACACTTGTTTGCATGTACAGGTCAGAGATACATTTGTTTGGCTGTACATTGAATGTAGAAAAGTACGCTTGTTTTAATGTACATTCACATGTACACTTGTTTCACTGTACATAAATGTATTGGTACACTTTTGTTGCATGTACAGAGGTACAAGAACAAGTGTCTGAGTTCAGGTATGAGTTTAATAATTGTGTTCTGGCTTGGGATATAATACTTCAGACCATTATGTTTAAGCATTTAACATGACTTCATTTGTTAGGAGTTAAGTTATGTATAATCAGTTGAATTGTATAGATGTTTGTTAAAGTAAATTGTTTTCAGTGTTTGAGAAATATAACAATAATATAGGTATTCCTACGGAAAGTTAATCTTGGTAATTCATTTGATAATTTAGAAAGTTTAATTTGTTCAATAGTTTTGTCCCAAGTGTACACATTTATAAATCTTTTATCAAATGCTATAAATTAACTCTTATTTATGAGGTATCAATATATTTATTGTAAGTTTTTGGGAATCTACCAGAACAAAAGCAAAGATTTATTATTCCACAATATATTGTCTTAATGCTAAGATATTAATTTATTCAATCATTACTTTATTCTGATAAGATCTCTTGTTTTCAGAATAATAAGAAATCACTTTGCAATATTTAATTTTTCTATATTGTATGGAATTTTATCGTGAAATAACATTATAAGTGTTTATATTTACATATGTTCCTACAGGAACACTGATTTACACATTAAAATAAACATATTGATGATGTTAGTAAATTGTCCCAAGTGTACAGAATTATGGTTAATGTTTAAAACAAAAAAAATGAAGAAATTTTAAGCTCTTTAAGGGCATTCATGGATCATTGAAACCAAGAAAATGAGTGAATCATTGTTTAAAGTTTTATTTTGATGCTGTATTTACATTCATTGTTCATTTCCCTCCAAATGATTTGAGATAGAACGGTCTAAACCTGCAAACATTAATTGTAATCTTTAACTATTAAATCTTAAAACAGAATATTACAAATAAAATTCCTGTTAAACACATAGGTCATGGGGCAAATTTTAAAAGTTCTTAACTTTTTAGCCAGTAGACTCTGTTTTAAGATCAGAAATGTATGTTGATTTTTAATAATGCAAGGCATTGTCCCAAGTGTACAAAAAAGCAAGACAATGTGGCTTTTTTTAAGTATTCATATTTTTGGCAAATTTTAATTTACACTTATGAAACTTTGCAAATATCTCGAGTATGTCCTAAATTATGCAAAACATAAAGTTTACTCTTCAAAAGTTTAAGATAATGGTGCATAAAAATGACATTAAGGTGTGTGTTTATAAAATAATGGGACTTAAAAGCATAAAAACCTATATTTTTCAATTGTATTTTGGACTACAGAACATATTTTTACTAAAAAATTATTGTTGAACATGTTACTTTATATGTACATGCTGCAAAAACAGTATTATGATTATTGTTTGAGATAATTTGTGGATCACAATTTGGTTATTTATTTCAAAAAAGTTCATTAAAATTCATATAAACACTTAGATTTTTATTGTAACATGTTAACTTATCCATTGGCCGTATTCATGACATAAACTTGAACATATTGGCTAACTATTGCACTAAAAATTATAATCCCATCTGTAATTTGAAATTTTACCAAAAAATTACACTCATGCTTCATTATTTTTGAAATCACCCCTAAATAAAGTAAATTTGTGTTAAAATTATGTTTGTTAATGTGTTTGTTAGTGTGTCGAAAAGAAAAATACAGAAAATCTGGGCTCATAAATTTTCAGCTGGGCAACCAAAATCCAGAAGATGGTTGCCCGTTTGGGCAACCAAGCTTTAAAAGTTAGTTTCCATCCCTGGTCAACTGTTTCAGACAAAGTTAAAAAATATTAATTTTCCAACATTTGTTGTTATTCAGGTCAAATGTCACGTGATCGTGACCGGTGCGCCGATAAATATTTCCCGCAAAATTCAAAATTGCGACAAACTTTTCCTTTTGGCACTAGCAATACTCTGAACAACATCCAATTGTTTATCTTTAAAGTTTAGATCCTAATTCATAATTTTTCATTGCAGAGATGCTGAGATTTTATCTGATTTTCAGTAGGTGATAAAATGTGTGTTACTCGGTTTTTATCCTTAGGTTCTATAGTAAAATTAAAAAAATCTTTGGCAGAGTAAACAGAGATAATTTTCAAGATTTTGATTTTGAAAGGTACATATATTGAATAAATGTGCATGAATGTTCATGAAATATGCAGGGTTTTAAAATAATCACACTGTAGATACCTTAATTTTAACAGTAAACTTGGTTGAACATCAAGGATAAAGACCGAGTTTATCACCTACCAGAATGTATTATGAAGGTCTTTTTACTGGTCACTGATTGGTCAGTTGTTTTGATGATGCTCTATCAAAATTATGAATTATGCTCCGAGAATAGTTTGTTCCACTCCAAAAATCTCTAGATTCTGTCAGTTGATAGTGGACTTATTTGATGAGGGAATATGAATGCCTTTACCTCTCGCGAGAATATCACGTGAATTTAATTAATATGCAAGATGACAATATGGCGGATATAGTAAATAAAAGTGTACTTCAAAACATAAATGTTTTATTGTGTCACTACCATCGATAAAGGTGCAGTTTGGTATAATAAACATTAATTGATCGATCTGTTGAGCTAAATTATCGTAAAAAATCGACCCGACACCACAAACATCGTTGAAAGTGCACGACTGTGCATTTTTAGTAATTCTCCAGTTTTCACTATAGGAGTTCCTCTGACACTTTAAAGCCATAAAAAAAAAGAAGGAAAAAAAAAAGGCTTTTATGGTCAGAGAAAGCTCGGATTATAGTTAGCCATTTCTCAAAATGAAGTTCAAACTAAGATTTACTTACATATTCTTAGTCATGAGACCTCCCTCTCTAGAAAACTGCTGAGAATAGTAGGGCCCATGTGGCATATAATAAAATTCTGCTCTCTGTTGATACTGCATTCATTCGGCACCTCTTAAATGTACGCGTTCTACTTTCACTTTCAAATCTTTCAAGTTGATAAATAAAATCATCATACAACCATGCAATTGGTTCTTAGCTCTCACAAACAAGTCATTAAAGTCATTTTAGCCAGAAAAGCAGGGATTAAACACTCAAAAATGCCTTTTATCTGACACAAAACAAAAAAAGTTATTTGGGAACTGCACACATTGATTTACTTCCTGTATAACTCTTGCACGGTCCTGTGAGAATGGCTATATCGTAATATGTGCATATTTTGCTCTCTCTCTCTCTCTCTCTCTCTCTCTCTTATCAGTTTGATGACAAACCTGATCTGCTCCTTCATAGCGGCAAAGACAGCAGAGTAAATAATTTTAACTTTACATAGTTTTGGACTAGCTGTGCGCATATTCACGCAGAATGAAGATCCCAGCTCTTTACCTAGAACCTGCATTCCGAGTACAGAATGATAAATAATAATGCATTACAGGGGCGTAGCTAGGGACTTTAGAATGTGTACGCAAACAGTCCGGTGGAAAAATTTCCCCCGAGACCGTCGGTGGTGCAATCTGGAGGCATTTCCGCAACAAAATGAGGCTGATTTTGTCTCTGAAATTTAAGTGTTTTTTTCTAGATTTTATTTTTAAAAGTCAGCTAAATGAAGAAGTTATCTAAATGAAAAATCGACCGTCATATATAACCTTACATGTGTTGAAAATGACGTAAAACACCATGCAAACAAACAAACAAAACTTCTCTTTATCCTTCTGTACTATCATAATGGAAGCCTGTGAGCATGGTGAATCTATGCCACAATTATGCTTGTCGGAGTTTTGGGAGGACGTGCACCGGTTCCGTGTCCTCTGAATCCGCCCTTGTATTGAACACATAAGGAATATGCAAGAATATTAGCTTTGCATTAGATATCTGAAGTAAATTGGATTTTATAGTCGCACCAACAGCTACGGTCATATGGCGACTTTTCCAGATTCGATTGGTTGAGGAAGACCCCGGGTGCCCCTCTGGGCAATTTTCGTGCAGAGGCGGGCACCTGGGTAGAGCCAACGACGTTCTGCAAGCCAGGTGGATAGCTTCCTCACAAAAAGATTCCTGAATAATTATTAATAATGATTTGCAAATATGCCAGTTATCAGGGTCCTATATATCAAATATGTTGGTTATCAAGGCCCTATATGCCAGTTATCAGGGTCCTATAAGTCAAATATGCTAGTTATCAAGGCCCTATATGCCAGTTATCAGGGTATGCCCTATATGCCAGTTATCAGGGTCCTAAATGTCAAATATGCTAGTTATCAAGGGCCTATAGGCCAGTTATCAGGGTCCTATATGTCAAATATGCTAGTTATCAGGGCCGTATATGCCAGTTATCAGTGTCCTATATTTAAAATATGCCCGTTATCAGGGTCCTATACGTCAAATATGCAAGTTATCAGGGTTATATATGTCCCAGCAGTTGTGTATTGCGAGACTCGGCTGAATAAGAGCTGCATACGCTGTATCTCTTTGGGTCAACTGTACCTTTGTAAAGTTAGTTCACGTAAGGGTGTTTAATTTAGCTAATCAACCGGACTTATATGGAGTAGAACAGCTAGATTTCAAACATCTGTACCATAAATGACCCTGACCTCGAATTGTATATTCTTTAACTATGTCGGTATATTTTTATTTTTAAACATTACTAACAAAATCATATTTTTATTCTACTAACATGTCAGTAGACGCGCGCCATTCCTAGATCCCCAGCAGGTGTTTGGAATTAATGGAAGACAGATAGACAGGTAATAATAATTAACTACATGCACAAGATCGCGTTTTTGTTTGTTTCTTTTGAATCAACACTCATTTTTAACACATATTTTATTTACACACATATCGTTGACCAGGTGCCTGGGTAATCTTATAAGTATACTTCTAACTGTATCTGCACGTGCATCACGTGCACATTGTACATATTTTAATGTGAGCGAGTTTTGATGTTTCTTGACCCTGGGTTGGCAGGTGTGTGAACTTTCTATGCATGTAAGGAAACAGCAAAATACACCATGCCTACCGCAGGACGCTGGAGGTAATGACGCTTTTGTAGCGGAGTTAACAACATCATTTTGAAAACACTTCTGCATACGATATACAGTCGATATTTTTTTAACGGCTGCTGGATCGTGACCCCAGAAAAAAAAGCACTGTAAAATGTCCATAACCGTCTGTATTGCATAGACGGTGTATACAGACCCGTAAGTATTGCATAGACGGTGTATACAGACGGTAAGCATGAAAAGTATGCCTATCTGTAGATCTGAAGAGGTCTAAGAAGTAGTATGTTTTAAGTACATCTCTTGGCAGTTGTGGATGTTATAAGCAATTTCATAGTGGAGTGCATGTTCTAGTGGCAGAGCGCCGGACTCCAGATCGAAAGGTCGTGTGTTCGATCCTTGCCATGGCCATGTTATTTATCCTTGATTAAGATAATTAATCCACATTGCTTAGTACTGGTTCTACCCAGAAAGTCATGAAAAGTGATTTAATATAAGTTGCAAGAATTTGTTACATAATCGATGTAAATAAATATGTTTAAACTATAAACAAGTCATATAATTGTTATTATGTCTGTTGAAATTGTGCATGTGTTGACACGAATGCTTGAACAAATAAAACCGTTCCAGGAATAATTCTACATCTACATCTAATGCTTACGTAACTTCTGTCACTATTGACCGTAACATTACTGTGGCGGTAGAAAGAGAAAAAGGTATAGAAAAAATGGGAAAGTTCCAAAGCACCTTTCTGACATGCAGGATTCTTATACCTTATGGTATAAGAACCGTGTTATATTTTCTACTTGAAACAACACAGACCTAACTCAGGCACGTAGATATGCTGAGCACACCCAGGCAGTTGCCTCGGCCTCGCTATCGGTAGCATTTTGGGAAGTACCAAACGCTGAAAGCGTTCTAATGGAATGTCAAATAAATTGACTCTGGCCTGGGGATTGCACTAAAATCGAGAAATCACATACAGAAAGCAGCATTTTTTTCTGGCAAATATGTATTCAGACCTCTCTAGAAAAGGATTTGCTTCGGTATAATTTTAGTGCTGGCTACGGGCCTGCTAACTAATGGTTATTAGGTCTGTAAAACAATTACAAATTGACAAACTCGTTACTTATGCCAACGACCACGGTAATGCGGTACCTTTGTATGGAGTCATATCAGAGACTTAATAAAATTTCACAGAATTCTCAGGATTACACAAGGATAATTTTGTTTCTAACAACAACAAAACAAAAACAAAAAAATACGTTTTGAAAATCAAATGAATATTTTGCGCCAAGGGACACACGGCACGTCAAGCGTGTGTGTGTGTGTGTGTGTGTGTGTTTAAGGATTATAGTCCGTCCGCCTACGACAGGCGTCCTACCCGACGATTAAAGGCACAATGGAGTCTGGACTTTTTATCCCTGTGTTTGTGTGTGATGTGATGATATGTCTACTTGAAGCATTACAATTAGCGGCTCGATGTATTAATTCAGTATCAGTTTTACTTAAAACTGCTTGGATATAAGACTCTTCAGTTTTCAGTTGTTTTTCTTATTCTTCCGAAGGTTTACATATATTATTGGTGGTACATAATCAACAGTCAGTAACATGCAAACAATACTATTCTTATTCTTATAATTAATTTAAAAAAAATTCAAGATTATCGTGTTTCTGAAAAAACACGCACCAAAACGCAAGCGCTCCAAACAAGTATACGACGTTGTGAGTTATACATGGTGTAGTATGACGCGGTGAGCTGTCGCACTATATAATACGGCTTAAATTTGAAATCTGCCCACACCTCTCTCTCCGAGAATCTCAGACGACACGCAGCCTTCTACGCCATCCAGTTTACTGTTTCAGTGTTTGTGATTTGTATCTTATTCAGTTGCTTATTTACGTTCATTAGTTGCCATGTTGAACTGCGCTTCCTCTGTTATGGGATGGATTTCGAGCCCGGGTGCAAGCCATTTTCGCACGGTAAGTCTACATATTATGCATTTTCCCGCATTTTCGAGGTGTAAAATTTAGGCTTTCCAAGGTCAATGTTTGTGATGGGAACGAAAATTGAACACCTATAAATAGGCCCTGGTTGAAGTAATAGAAATCCGAGCCTTCTTTGAGTCTGACCTGACCTTACCAACCCTTTATTACGATTTTCATATTCATCTGACGGTGTACACACACGCATACACTGTTGATATTTCATCTGGCTGTGTGTGTACACATACAAAAAAAAGAAAAAAGCTTTTTGGGTCGGAGAAGGCTTGGATCAGGCTTTATATGACTTTAATTATCAGCCCAGCTTGATTAAATAATTAAATAGTTTAATATCAAAACTATTCATGGATTCGGGTCATAATGTATATGTGCCGCAGGGCGTAGCTTGGCTGAATATGATGTGTAGGCCGAGTTCTAGGGGGGGGGGGGGGGGGGGGGGGGAGGGGGGGGGGGGGCGTTTTGGCGTATATTTCGTACCGGTGAATATGCCTATATAAGAGCATCAATATCCTTACTTTTAACCGTAAATTATATCTCATATATCTCTAAAAAGAAGCTGAAAACATTTAAGTTAATTTAATGTTATTTATATTAACACAAAGTACTAATATACAGTTCCCCCCTCCTAGGCCTCCAATATTTATTGCATGTTTGGCATTTTTATTTTTTCGATTTCTCAGAAAAAAAGTGTAGGCCGCGGCCTACACGGCCTATAGGAAGCTACGCCCCTGGGCCGATTAAAAGTATAGGTTTATTCACTTAAATACCGGTGATTGAATATGCGTAAAGCTTAATTCTCGGCAATATCTTAAGTCAAATGTTATCAATTTTTCAAACCTTTTCTGTCGATTTAAGACGTTTTCTTAATGTTGTTAATGAAGTTATGAATAAATAAAACTTACAGCTAAATAGTCGGTAGTATGGCGGATTTGTAACCGGAGGCCCCCGGTTCAATCCTCCGTGATGCCACTGAGTTCCGTCGGTGTGTTCTTGGGCAAGACACTTTCCCTTAGCCTCGTCCGTCGGATGGGGACGTAAACCGGGTGGTCCCGTGTATCGGTCTATCCTCCGAGCACGTTAAAGAACCATAGAAATCTATTCGATAATAGGAGTAGGGCAGGTTCCCAGATTCCTATGTATCCTTCCCCTCTCTCTGGGGCGGCTCTAAATCTATACTGTGTTGATGAGCCGTTAAACAACATTCAATTATCTTAAAATAGATGGTTTGTAGTGACCCGGAGAGGTTAAAAATATGTAAGAAATTTAATTTATGTTGCTTTATGAATAAGGGCCCAGATTCGCAGATTACACCCACTTATAGAGTTTTAACCCCTAATCAAATCTGTTATAAGTATATGTTTACAATTAAAGGGACACAGAGCAATCTTGATTTTTTAAAAATCACTGCGTCCTG
>JAWPHD010018517.1:35000-39549 GCA_037043455.1 Cyrtodaria siliqua | reverse complement strand
ACTGTCTGTCTGTCTGTCTGACTGTCCTGTCTGTCTGTCTGTCTGTCTGTCTGTCTGTCTGTCTGTCTGTCTGTCTCTGTCCTGCTCTCTGTCTTGCTCACTGTCCTGGACTGTCTGGATCTTGTCTGGGTAACTGTCCTGGGTCTCTGTCTGGGTCTCACCTGTCTGTCTGTCTGTCTGTCTGCCTGGGACTCGTGTGGGTCTCTTTCTGGCCTGTCTGGGTCTCTGTCTGGCCTGTCTGTCTGTCTGTCTGTCTGTCTCTCTCTCTCGCCTGCCTGCCTGTCTGGGTCTCTGTCTGGATCTCTGCATGGCATGTCTGGGTCTCTGTCTGGCTCTCGCCTTGCCTGGCTGGGTCTCTGTCTAGCTGTCTGCTCTCTGTCTGGCCCTCTGTCAGGCCTGCTCTGCCTGTCTGGGTCTCTGTCTGGGTCTCTCTGTCTGGGGGTATGGGTCTCTGTCTGGCTGTCGGGTCTCCTGTCTGGGTATCTGTCTCGGTCTCTTTCTGGGTCCTCTGTCTGTCTGTCTGTCTGGTCTGTCTGGGTCTCTGTCTGGGTCTCTGTCTGGCTGTCTGGCTCTCTGTCTTCGGCTCTCTAAGGTCTGGCCTGTCTGGCCTGTCTGTCTGTCCTGTCTGTCTGTCTGTCTGGTCTCTGTCTGGTCCTGTCTCGGTCTCTGTCTGGCCTGTCTGGGTCTCTGTCCTGGGTCTCTGTCTGGGTCTCTGTCTGTCTGTCTGTCTGTCTGGCCTGTCTGTCTTTCTGTCTGTCTTCTGTCTGTCTGGCTGGCTGTCTGGCCGACAGGATTTCTGGCTGGGGTCTCTGTCTGTGTGTCTGTCTGTCTGTATGTCTGGCCTCTCTCTCTGTCTGTTGTGTCTGTTTGTCTGTCTAGGTCTCTGTCTGTCCTCTGGCTGTCTGTCTGTCTGTCTGTCTGTCTGCCTGTCTGTCCTGTCTGTCTGTCTGTCCTGTCTGTCCTCTCTCTCATCTCTGTCTTGTCTCACTGTCTGGCTATGTACTGGGTCTCTGTCTGGGTAACTGTCTGGGTCTCTGTCTGTCTGTCTGTCTGTCTGTCTGTCTTGCTGTCTTGCTTGCTGGCTGGCTGGCTGGCTGGCTGGCTGGCTTTCTGCCTGGCAGGCTGGGTCTCTGTCTGCGTGTATTGCTGAACATAGTCAGGGTTCTACAATTAGATATATGTTTATGGGATTGTAATACGGGACAATAATCCAGGGTCAGGTTTGAACATACATAATATGTATAGGGCCTTTATTAAGAAACAATATCCTGGGTCAGGTTTGTGGATAAAATATATATATGGCTGTATTTAAAGGAGAATATCTAGGGTCCAGTTGTGTACATTATGTATATGTATGGGCTTGTATTATGTGACCAATAGTTAAGTCAGTTTGTAGCATCTGTCTGGCCCTCTTTCTTCCTGTCTGGTCGCTGTCTGTCTCTGTCTGGTCTCTGTCCTGTCTGTGTGTGTGTCTGTGTGTGTGTCTGTGTTGTGTGTGTGTCTGTCTGTCTGTCTGTCTGTCTGTCTGTCTGTCTGTCTGTCTGTCTGTTCCTGTCTGTCTGTCCTGTCTGTCTTTCTGTCCCTGTCTGTCTGTCTGTCTGTCTGTCTGTCTGTCTGTCTGTCTGTCTGTCTGTCTGTCTGTCTGTCTGTCTGTCTGTCTGTCTGTCTGGGTCTCTGTCTGACCTGACTGGGTCTCTGTCTGACCTGTGTGTCTGTCTGTCTGTCCTGTGTGTCTGTTTGTCTGTCCTAGGTCTCTGTCTGCTTCTGTCTGTCCTGTCTGTCTGTCTGTCTGGTCTGTCTGTCTGTCTGTCTGTCTGTCTGTCTGTCTGTCTGTCTGTCTGCTCTCTCTCCTCTCTCTCTCTTACTCTCTCTCTCTCTCTGTCTTGCTCACTGTCTGGCATGTCTGGGTCACTGTCTGAGTAACTGTCTGGGTCTCTTGTCTGTCTGTCTGTCTGTCTGTCTTGCTTGTGGCTGGCTGGCTGGCTGGCTGTGCTGGCTGGCTGGCTTGGCTGGCTGGCTGGCTGGCTGTGCTGGCTGGCTGGCTGGCTGCTGTGGCTGCTGGCTGCGCTGGCTCTCTGCCTGGCTGGCTCTCTGCTGGCCTGTCTGGGTCTCTGTCTGCGTGTATTGCTGGAACATAGTCAGGGTTCTACATTAATTATATGTTTTGGGATTGTATTACGGGACAATATCCAGGGTCAGGTTTTAACATACCTAATATGTATGGCTTTAATTAATGAAACAATATCCTGGGTCAGGTTTGTTGATAAAATATATATATGGGCCTGTATTAAAGGAGAATATCTAGGATCAGGTGTGTACATTATGTATATGTATGGGCTTGTATTATGTGACAATAGTTAGAGTCAGGTTTTTACATAAGGTATATATATGGGCGTGAATTAAAGGACAATATATAGGTTCATGTTTGTACATTATGTATATGCATGGGCTTGTACTACGGGACAATAGTCAGGGCCAGCTGTGTACATAAGTAATATGTATGGGCTTAAATCCAGATCAGGTTTGTACATTAGATTCATGTATAGGGTTATATTAAGGGAAATAGTCGGGGCCAGGTTTATACATAATGTGTATGTATGGGCTTGTATTATGGAACAATAGTCAGGGTCAGGTTTGTACATAATACGTATGGGCTTTAATTAAGTGACACTATTCAGGTTCAGGTTTGTACATAAATCGTATATACGGGCTTGTATTAAGGTAAAATATCCAAGGTCAGGTATTAGGTACATGCATAGGCTTGTATTAATGGACAATATCCAGGGTCAGGTTTCTCCATTTGCTTGTATGTCTGTCTGTATGTCTGTCTTTGTCTTCTTCTCTGTCTGTATGTCTGTCTGTCTGGCACTATGTCTGATTCTCTGTCTGTCTGTCTGTCTGTCTGGCATGTCTGTCTGTCTGGGTCTCTGTGTGGGTCTCTGTCTGGCCTGTCTGGGTCTCTGTCTGGCCTGTCTGTCTGTCTCTCTGTCTGTCTGTATGTCTGTCTGTCTGTCTGTCTGCCTGTCTGTCTGGCTCTTTGTCTTGCTCACTGTCTGGCCTGTCTGGCTCTTTGTCTGGGTAACTGTCTGGGTGTCTGTCTGGGTCTCAGTCTGTCTGTCTGTCTGGGTCTCGGTGTGGTCTCTGTCTGGCCTGTCTGGGTCCCTGTCTGACCTGTCTGTCTGTCTGTCTGTCTGTCTGTCTGTCTGTCTGTCTCTCTCTCTCTCTCTCTCTCTCTCTCTCTCTCTCTCTCTCTCTCTCCTCCTCTCTCTCTCTCTCTCTCTCGCTGGCCTGTCTGGGTCTCTGTCTGGCTCTCTGCATGGCATGTCTGGGTCTCTGTCTGGCTCTCTGCCTTTCCTGGCTGGGTCTCTGTTTAGCCTGTCTGGCTCTCTGTCTGGCCCTCTGTCTGGCCTGTCTGTCTGTCTGTCTGGGTCTCTGTCTGGGTCTCTGTCTGGCCTGTCTGGGTCTCTGTCTGGGTCTCTGTCTCGGTCTCTGTCTAGGTCTCTGTCTGTCTGTCTGTCTGTCTGTCTGTCTGTCTGGGTCTCTGTCTGGGTCTCTGTCTGGCATGTCTGGCTCTCTGTCTGGCCTGTCTGGCCTGTCTGTCTGTCTGTCTGTCTGTCTGTATGTCTGGGTCTCTGTCTGGCCTGTCTGGGTCTCTGTCTGGGTCTCTGTCTGTCTGTCTGGCCTGTCTGTCTGTCTGTCTGTTTGTCTGTTTGTCTGTCTGGCTGGCTGTCTGGCTGACTAGATCTCTGGCTGGGTCTCTGTCTGGGTGTCTGTCTGGGTCTGTCTGTCTGTCTGTCTGACTGGCTGGCTGTCTGTCTAGGTCTCTGTCTGGGTCTCTGTCTGTCTGTCTGTCTGTCTGGTTCTTTGTCTGGGTCTCTGTCTGGCCTGTCTGGGTCTCTGTCTGGGTCTCTGTCTGTGTCTCTGTCTGGCGTGTCTGTCTGTCTGTCTGTATGTCTGGTCTGTCTGTCTGTATGTCTGTTTGTCTGACTAGGTCTCTGTCTGGTCTCTGTCTGTCTGTCTGTCTGTCTGTCTGTCTGTCTGTCTGTCTCTCTCTCTCTCTGTCTTGCTCACTCTCTGGCCTGTCTGGGTCTCTGTCTATCTGTCTGTCTGGCCTGTTTGTCTGTCTGTCTGGCTGGATCTCTGTCTGGGTGTCTGGGTGTCTGTCTGGGTCTGTCTGAAAGGCTGGCTGTCTGTCTGGGTCTCTGTCTGGGTCTCTGTCTGTCTGTCTGTCTGTCTGGTTCTTTGTCTGGGTGTCTGTCTGGCCTGTCTGGGTCTCTGTCTGTGTCTCTGTCTGGCCTGTCTGTCTATCTGTCTGTATGTCTGGTCTGTCTGTCTGTCTGTGTTTGTTTGTCTGTATAGGTCTCTGTCTGATCTCTGTCTGTCTGTCTGTCTTTCTGTCTGTCTGTCGGTCTGTCTGTCTGTCTGTCTGTCTCTCTCTCTCTCTCTCTCTCTGTCTTGCTCACTGTCTGGCATGTCTGGGTCTCTGTCTGGGTAACTGTCTGGGTCTCTGTCTGTCTGTCTGTCTGTCTGGGTCTTTGTCTGGGTCTCT
>JAWPHD010018517.1:20000-32500 GCA_037043455.1 Cyrtodaria siliqua | reverse complement strand
CTGGCTGTCTGGCTGGCTTGATCTCTGGCTGGATCTCTGTCAGGGTGTCTGGGTGTCTGTCTGGGTCTGTCTGACTGGCTGTCTGTCTGTCTGGGTCTCTGTCTGGGTCTCTGTTGTCTGTCTGTCTGTCTGTCTGGTTCTTTGTCTGGGTGTCTGTCTGGCCTGTCTGGGTCTCTGTCTGTGTCTCTGTCTGGCCTGTCTGTCTGTCTGTCTGTATGTCTGGTCTGCCTGTCTGTCTGTGTGTCTGTTTGTCTGTCTAGGTCTCTGTCTGGTCTCTGTCTGTCTGTCTGTCTGTCTGTCTGTCTGTCTCTCTCTCTCTCTCTCTCTCTCTCTGTCTTGCTCACTGTCTGGCATGTCTGGGTCTCTGTCTGGGTAACTGTCTGGGTCTCTGTCTGTCTGTCTGTCTGTCTGTCTGGGTCTTTGTCTGGGTCTCTGTCTGGCCTGTCTGGGTCTCTGTCTGTGTCTCTGTCTGGCCTTTCTGTCTGTCTGTCTGTCTGTCTGTCTGTCTGTATGTCTGGTCTGTCTGTCTGTCTGTGTGTCTGTGTGTATGTCTATGTCTCTGTCTGGTCTCTGTCTGTCTGTCTCTGTCTTTTCTCTGTCTGTCTGTCTGTCTGTCTGTCTGTCTGTCTGTCTGTCTGTATGTCTGTTTGTCTGTCTGTCTGTCTGTCTGTCTGGCTCTCTGTCTGGGTCTCTGTCTGACCTGTCTGGGTTTCTGTCTGGGTCTCTGTCTGGCCTGTCTGTCTGTCTGTCTGTCTGTCTGTCTGTCTCCCTGTCTGTATTACGGGACAATATCCAGGGTCAGGTTTGAACATACCTAATATGTATGGGCTTTAATTAAGAAACAATATCCAGGGTCAGGTTTGTGGATAAAATATATATATATGGGCCTGTATTAAAGGTGAATATCTAGGAGCAGGTGTGTACATTATGTATATGTATGGGCTTGTATTATGTGACAATAGTTAGAGTCAGGTTTTTACATAAGGTATATATATGGGCGTGAATTAAAGGACAATATATAGGTTCAGGTTTGTACATTATGTATATGCATGGGCTTGTACTACGGGACAATAGTCAGGGCCAGCTGTGTACATAAGTAATATGTATGGGCTTAAATCCAGATCAGGTTTGTACATTAGATTCATGTATAGGGTTATATTAAGGGAAATAGTCGGGGCCAGGTTTATACATAATGTGTATGTATGGGCTTGTATTATGGAAAAATAGTCAGGGTCAGGTTTGTACATAATACGTATGGGCTTTAATTAAGTGACACTATTCAGGTTCAGGTTTGTACATAAATCGTATATACGGGCTTGTACTAAGGTAAAATATCCAAGGTCAGGTATTAGGTACATGCATGGGCTTGTATTAAGGGACAATATCCAGGGTCAGATTTCTCCATTTGCTTGTATGTCTGTCTGTATGTCTGTCTTTGTCTTCTTCTCTGTCTGTATGTCTGTCTGTCTGGCACTATGTCTGATTCTCTGTCTGTCTGTCTGTCTGTCTGGCATGTCTGTCTGTCTGGGTCTCTGTGTGGGTCTCTGTCTGGCCTGTCTGGGTCTCTGTCTGGCCTGTCTGTCTGTCTGTCTGTCTGTCTGTCTGTCTGTCTGTCTGTCTGTCTGTCTGTCTGTATGTCTGTCTGTCTGTCTGTCTGTCTGTCTGGCTCTCTGTCTGTCTGTCTGGCTCTCTGTCTGTCTGTCTGGCTCTTTGTCTTGCTCACTGTCTGGCCTGTCTGGCTCTTTGTCTGGGTAACTGTATGGGTCTCTGTCTGGGTCGCAGTCTGTCTGTCTGTCTGTCTGTCTGGGTCTCGGTGTGGTCTCTATCTGGCCTGTCTGTGTCCCTGTCTGACCTGTCTGTCTGTATGTCTGTCTGTCTGTCTGTCTGTCTCTCTCTCTCTCTCTCTCTCTCTCTCTGCCTGGCCTGTCTGGGTCTCTGTCTGGCTCTCTGCATGGCATGTCTGGGTCTCTGTCTGGCTCTCTGCCTTGCCTGGCTGGGTCTCTGTCTAGCCTGTCTGACTCTCTGTCTGGCCTGTCTGGCCTGTCTGTCTGTCTGTCTGTCTGGGTCTCTGTCTGGCTCTCTGTCTGGCCTGTCTGGGTCTCTGTCTGGGTCTCTGTCTCGGTTTCTGTCTAGGTCTCTGTCTGTCTGTCTGTCTGTGTGTCTGTCTGTCTGGGTCTTTGTCTGGGTCTCTGTCTGGCCTGTCTGGCTCTCTGTCTGGCTCTCTGTCTGGCCTGTCTGGCCTGTCTGGCCTGTCTGTCTGTCTGTCTGTCTGTCTGGCTGGGTCTCTGTCTGGCCTGTCTTGGTCTCTGTCTGGGTCTCTGTCTGGGTCTCTGTCTGTCTGTCTGTCTGTCTGTCTGTCTGTCTGTCTGTCTGTCTGGTTCATTGTCTGGGTGTCTGTCTGGCCTGTCTGGGTCTCTGTCTGTGTCTCTGTCTGTGTCTCTGTCTGGCCTGTCTGTCTGTTTGTCTGTCTGTCTGGCTGGCTGTCTAGCTGGCTGTCTGGCTGGCTGTCTGGCTGGCTGGATCTCTGGCTGGATCTCTGTCTGGGTGTCTGTCTGGGTCTCTGTTTGTCTGTCTGTCTGTCTGTCTGGTTCTTTGTCTGGGTGTCTGTCTGGCCTGTCTGGATCTCTGTCTGTGTCTCTGTCTGTGTCTCTGTCTGGCCTGTCTGTCTGTCTGTCTGGCTGGCTGGCTGTCTGTCTGGCTGGCTGGATCTCTGGCTGGATCTCTGTCTGGGTGTCTGGGTGTCTGTCTTGGTCTGTCTGACTTGCTGGCGGTCTGTCTGGGTCTCTGTCTGGGTCTCTGTCTGGGTCTCTGTCTGTCTGTCTGTCTGGTTCTTTGTCTGGGTGTCTGTCTGTCTGTCTGTCTGTATGTCTGGCCTGTCTGTCTGTCTGTGTGTCTGTTTGTCTGTCTAGGTCTCTGTCTGGTCTCTGTCTGGTCTCTGTCTGTCTGTCTGTCTGTTTGTCTGTCTGTCTGTCTGTCTGTCTGTCTGTCTGTCTGTCTCTCTCTCTCTCTGTCTTGCTCACTGTCTGGCATGTCTGGGTCTCTGTCTGGGTAACTGTCTGTCTGTCTGTCTGTCTGTCTGTCTGGTTCTTTGTCTGGGTCTCTGTCTGGTCTGTCTGGGTCTCTGTCTGTGTCTCTGTCTGTGTCTCTGTCAGGCGTGTCTGTCTGTCTGTATGTCTGGTCTGTCTGTCTGTATGTCTGTTTGTCTGTCTAGGTCTCTGTCTGGTCTCTGTATGTCTGTCTGTCTGTCTCTCTCTCTGTCTCTCTCCCTGTCTTGCTCACTCTCTGGCCTGTCTGGGTCTCAGTCTATCTGTCTGTCTGGCCTGTCTGTCTGTCTGTCTGTCTGGCTGGCTGTCTGGCTGGCTGGATCTCTGGCTGGATCTCTGTCAGGGTGTCTGGGTGTCTGTCTGGGTCTGTCTGACTGGCTGTCTGTCTGTCTGGGTCTCTGTCTGGGTCTCTGTTGTCTGTCTGTCTGTCTGTCTGGTTCTTTGTCTGGGTGTCTGTCTGGCCTGTCTGGGTCTCTGTCTGTGTCTCTGTCTGGCCTGTCTGTCTGTCTGTCTGTATGTCTGGTCTGCCTGTCTGTCTGTGTGTCTGTTTGTCTGTCTAGGTCTCTGTATGGTCTCTGTCTATCTGTCTGTCTGTCTGTCTGTCTGTCTGTCTGTCTCTCTCTCTCTCTCTCTCTGTCTTGCTCACTGTCTGGCATGTCTGGGTCTCTGTCTGGGTAACTGTCTGGGTCTCTGTCTGTCTGTCTGTCTGTCTGTCTGGGTCTTTGTCTGGGTCTCTGTCTGGCCTCTCTGGGTCTCTGTCTGTGTCTCTGTCTGGCCTTTCTGTCTGTCTGTCTGTCTGTTTGTCTGTCTGTATGTCTGGTCTGTCTGTCTGTCTGTGTGTCTGTGTGTATGTCTATGTCTTTGTCTGGTCTCTGTCTGTCTGTCTCTGTCTTTTCTCTGTCTGTCTGTCTGTCTGTCTGTCTGTCTGTCTGTATGTCTGTTTGTCTGTCTGTCTGTCTGTCTGTCTGGCTCTCTGTCTGGGTCTCTGTCTGACCTGTCTGGGTTTCTGTCTGGGTCTCTGTCTGGCCTGTCTGTCTGTCTGTCTGTCTGTCTGTCTGTCTCCCTGTCTGTATTACGGGACAATATCCAGGGTCAGGTTTGAACATACCTAATATTTATGGGCTTTAATTAAGAAACAATATCCAGGGTCAGGTTTGTGGATAAAATATATATATATGGGCCTGTATTAAAGGAGAATATCTAGGAGCAGGTGTGTACATTATGTATATGTATGGGCTTGTATTATGTGACAATAGTTAGAGTCAGGTTTTTACATAAGGTATATATATGGGCGTGAATTAAAGGACAATATATAGGTTCAGGTTTGTACATTATGTATATGCATGGGCTTGTACTACGGGACAATAGTCAGGGCCAGCTGTGTACATAAGTAATATGTATGGGCTTAAATCCAGATCAGGTTTGTACATTAGATTCATGTATAGGGTTATATTAAGGGAAATAGTCGGGGCCAGGTTTATACATAATGTGTATGTATGGGCTTGTATTATGGAAAAATATCAGGGTCCAGGTTTGTACATAATACGTATGGCTTTAATTAAGTGACACTATCAGGTTCAGGTTATGACATAAATCGTATATACGGCTTGTACTAAGGTAAAATATTCCAAGTTCAAGGTATTAGGTACATGCATGGGCTTGTATTAAGGGACAATATCCGGGGTCAGATTTCTCCATTTGCTTGTATGTCTGTCTGTATGTCTGTCTTTGTCTTCTTCTCTGTCTGTATGTCTGTCTGTCTGGCACTATGTCTGATTCTCTGTCTGTCTGTCTGTCTGTCTGGCATGTCTGTCTGTCTGGGTCTCTGTGTGGGTCTCTGTCTGGCCTGTCTGGGTCTCTGTCTGGCCTGTCTGTCTGTCTGTCTGTCTGTCTGTCTGTCTGTCTGTCTGTCTGTCTGTCTGTATGTCTGTCTGTCTGTCTGTCTGTCTGTCTGTCTGTCTGTCTGTCTGTCTGTCTGTCTGTCTGTCTGTCTGTCTGTCTGTCTGTCTGTCTGTCTGTCTGTCTGTCTGGGTCTTTGTCTTGCTCACTGTCTGGCCTGTCTGGCTCTTTGTCTGGGTAACTGTATGGGTCTCTGTCTGGGTCGCAGTCTGTCTGTCTGTCTGTCTGTCTGGGTCTCGGTGTGGTCTCTATCTGGCCTGCCTGGGTCCCTGTCTGACCTGTCTGTCTGTATGTCTGTCTGTCTGTCTGTCTGTCTGTCTGTCTGTCTGTCTGTCTCTCTCTCTCTCTCTCTCTCTCTCTCTGCCTGGCCTGTCTGGGTCTCTGTCTGGCTCTCTGCATGGCATGTCTGGGTCTCTGTCTGGCTCTCTGCCTTGCCTGGCTGGGTCTCTGTCTAGCCTGTCTGACTCTCTGTCTGGCCTGTCTGGCCTGTCTGTCTGTCTGTCTGTCTGGGTCTCTGTCTGGGTCTCTGTCTGGCCTGTCTGGGTCTCTGTCTGGGTCTCTGTCTCGGTTTCTGTCTAGGTCTCTGTCTGTCTGTCTGTCTGTGTGTCTGTCTGTCTGGGTCTCTGTCTGGGTCTCTGTCTGGCCTGTCTGGCTCTCTGTCTGGCTCTCTGTCTGGCCTGTCTGGCCTGTCTGTCTGTCTGTCTGTCTGTCTGGGTCTCTGTCTGGGTCTCTGTCTGGGTCTCTGTCTGGGTCTCTGTCTGTCTGTCTGTCTGTCTGTCTGTCTGTCTGTCTGTCTGTCTGTCTGTCTGTCTGTCTGTCTGTCTGTCTGTCTGGGTCTTTGTCTGGGTCTCTGTCTGGCCTGTCTTGGTCTCTGTCTGTGTCTCTGTCTGGCCTGTCTGTCTGTCTGTCTGTATGTCTGGTCTGTCTGTCTGTCTGTGTGTCTGTGTGTATGTCTATGTCTCTGTCTGGTCTCTGTCTGGGTCTCAGTCTGTCTGTCTGTCTGTGTGTCTGGGTCTCGGTGTGGTCTCTGTCTGGCCTGTCTGGGTCCCTGTCTGGCCTGTCTGTCTGTCTGTCTGTCTGTCTGTCTGTCTGTCTGTCTGTCTGTCTGTCTCTCTCTCTCTCTCTCTCTCTCTCTCTCTCTCTCTCTCTCTCTCTCTCTCTCTCTCTCTCTCTCTCTCTCTCTCTGCCTGGCCTGTCTGGGTCTCTGTCTGGCTCTCTGCATGGCATGTCTGGGTCTCTGTCTGGCTGTCTGCCTTGCCTGGCTGGGTCTCTGTCTAGCCTGTCTGGCTCTCTGTCTGGCCCTCTGTCTGGCCTGTCTGTCTGTCTGTCTGGGTCTCTGCTGGGTCTCTGTCTGGCCTGTCTGGGTCTCTCTCTGTGTCTCTGTCTCGGTCTCTGTCAAGGTCTCTGTCTGTCTGTCTGTCTGTGTGTCTGTCTGTCTGGGTCTCTGTCTGGGTCTCTGTCTGGCCTGTCTGACTCTCTGTCTGTCTCTCTGTCTGGCCTGTCTGGCCTGTCTGACCTGTCTGTCTGTCTGTCTGTCTGTCTGGGTCTCTGTCTGGCCTGTTTCGGTCTCTGTCTGGGTCTCTCTCTGTCTGTCTGTCTGTCTGTCTGGCCTGTCTGGCCTGTCTGTCTGTCTGTCTGTCTGTCTGTCTGTCTGTCTGGCTGGCTGTCTGGCTGACTGGATCTCTGGCTGGGTCTCTGTCTGGGTGTCTGGGTCTCTGTCTGGGTCTGTCTGTCTGTCTGTCTGACTGGCTGGATGTCTGTCTGGGTCTCTGTCTGGGTCTCTGTCTGTCTGTCTGTCTGTCTGTCTGTCTGTCTGGTTCTTTGTCTGGGTCTCTGTCTGGACTGTCTGTGTCTCTAGTCTGTGTCTCTGTCTGTGTCCCTCTGTCTGGCGTGTCTGTCTGTCTGTATGTCTGTTTGTCCCTGTCTAGGTCTCTCTCTGGTCTCTGTCTGTCTGTCTGTCCTGGCTCTCTCTCTCTGTCTTAGCTCACTCTCTGGCCCTGTCTGGTTCTCTGTCTATCTGTCTGTCTGGCTGTCTTGTCTGTCTGTCTGTATGTCTGTCTGGCTGGCTGTCTGGCTGCTTGACTCTGGCTGATCTCTGTCTTGGTGTCTGGGTTGTCTGTCTGGGTCTGTCTGACTGGCTGGCTGTCTGTCTGGGTCTCTGCTCTGGGTCTCTGTCTGGTCTGTCTGTCTGTCTAGTTCTTTGTCTGGGTGTCTGTCCTGGCCTGTCTGGGTTGTCTGTGTCTCTGTCTGGCCTGTCTGTCTGTCTGTCTGTATGTCTGGTCTGTCTGTCTGTCTGTGTGTCTGTTTGTCTGTCTAGGTCTCTGTCTGGTCTCTGTCTGTCTGTCTGTCTGTCTGTCTCTCTGTCACTCTCTCTCTCTCTCTCTCTTTCTGTCTTGCTCACTGTCTGGCATGTCTGGGTCTCTGTCTGGGTAACTGTCTGGGTCTCTGTCTGTCTGTCTGTCTGTCTGGGTCTTTGTCTGGGTCTCTGTCTGGCCTGTCTGGGTCTCTGTCTGTGTCTCTGTCTGGCCTGTCTGTCTGTCTGTCTGTCTGTCTGTCTGTCTGTCTGTCTGTCTGTCTGTATGTCTGGTCTGTCTGTCTGTGTGTATGTCTATGTGTATGTCTATGTCTCTGTCTGGTCTCTGTCTGTTTGTCTGTCTGTCTGTCTGTCTGTCTGTCTGTCTGTCTGTCTGTCTGTCTGTCTGTCTGTCTGTCTGTCTGTCTGTCTGTCTGTCTGTCTGTCTGTCTGTCTGTCTGTCTGTCTGTCTGTCTGTCTGTCTGTCTGGCTGGCTCTCTGTCTTGCTCACTGTCTGGCCTGTCTGGCTCTTTGTCTGGGTAACTGTCTGGGTCTCTGTCTGGGTCTCAGTCTGTCTGTCGGTCTGTCTGTCTGCCTGGGTCTCGGTGTGGTCTCTGTCTGGCCTGTCTGGGTCTCTGTCTGGCCTGTCTGTCTGTCTGTCTGTCTGTCTGTCTGTCTGTCTGTCTGACTGCCTGTCTGTCTGTCTGTATGTCTGTCTGTCTGTCTGTCTGTCTCTCTCTCTCTCTCTCTCTCTCTCTCTCTCTCTCTCTCTGCCTGGCCTGTCTGGGTCTCTGTCTGGCTCTCTGCATGGCATGTCTGGGTCTCTGTCTGGCTCTCTGCCTTGCCTGGCTGGGTCTCTGTCTAGCCTGTCTGGCTCTCTGTCAGGCCCTCTGTCTGGCCTGTCTGGCCTGTCTGTCTGTCTGTCTGGGTCTCTGTCTGGGTCTCTGTCTGGCCTTTCTGGGTCTCTGTCTGGGTCTCTGTCTGGGTCTATGTCTGGGTCTCTGTCTGTCTGTCTGTCTGTCTGGGTCTCTGTCTGGGTCTCTGTCTGGCCTGTCTGGCTCTCTGTCTGGCTCTCTGTCTGGCCTGTCTGTCTGTCTGTCTGGGTCTCTGTCTGGCCTGTCTCGGTCTCTGTCTGGCCAGTCTCGGTCTCTGTCTGGGTCTCTGTCTGGGTCTCTGTCTGTCTGTCTGTCTGTCTGGCCTGTCTGTCTGTCTGTCTGTCTGTCTGGCTGGCTGGGTGGCTGTCTGGCTGGCTGTCTGGCTGACTGGATCTCTGGCTGGGTCTCTGTCTGGGTGTCTGTCTGGGTCTGTCTGTCTGTCTGTGTGTCTGTTTGTCTGTCTAGGTCTCTGTCTGGTCTCTGTCTGTCTGTCTGTCTGTCTGTCTGTCTGTCTGTCTGTCTCTCTCTCTCTCTCTCTCTCTCTCTCTCTCTCTCTCTCTTTGTCTTCTTCTCTGTCTGTATGTCTGTCTGTCTGGCACTATGTCTGATTCTCTGTCTGTCTGTCTGTCTGTCTGGAATGTCTGTCTGTCTGGGTCTCTGTCTGCGTCTCTGTCTGGCCTGTCTGGGTCTCTGTCTGGCCTGTCTGTCTGTCTGTCTGTCTGTCTGTCTGTCTGTCTGTCTGTCTGTCTGTCTGTCTGTATGTCTGTCTGTCTGTATGTCTGTATGTCTGTCTGGCTCTTTGTCTTGCTCACTGTCTGGCCTGTCTGGCTCTTTGTCTGGGTAACTGTATGGGTCTCTGTCTGGGTCTCAGTCTGTCTGTCTGTCTGTCAGCGAGACCTCTGGATCTCTGGCTGGGTCTCTGTCTAGGTGTCTGTCTGGTTCTGTCTGTCTGTCTGTCTGTCTGACTGGCTGGCTGTCTGTCTGGGTCGCTGTCTGGGTCTCTGTCTGTCTGTCTGTCTGTCTGGTTCTTTTTCTGGGTCTCTGTCTGGCCTGTCTGGGTCTCTGTCTGTGTCTCTGTCTGTGTCTCTGCTTGGCGTGTCTGTCTGTCTGTATGTCTGGTCTGTCTGTCTGTATGTCTGTTTGTCTGTCTAGGTCTCTGTCTGTCTGTCTGTCTGTCTGTCTGTCTATTTCTCTGTCTTGCTCACTCTCTGGCCTGTCTGGGTCTCTGTCTGTCCTGTCTGTCTGTCTGTCTGGCTGGCTGTCTGGCTGGCTGTCTGGCTGGCTGGATCTCTGGCTGGATCTCTGTCTGGGTGTCTGGGTCTCTGTCTGGGTCTCTGTCTGGGTCTCTGTCTGTCTGTCTGTCTGTCTGTCTGGTTCTTTGTCTGGGTGTCTGTCTGGCCTGTCTGGGTCTCTGTCTGTGTCTCTGTCTGTGTCTCTGTCTGTGTCTCTGTCTGTGTCTCTGTCTGGCCTGTCTGTCTGTCTGTCTGTCTGTCTGTCTGTCTGTCTGGCTGTCTGGCTGTCTGGCTGGCTGTCTGGCTGGCTGGATCTCTGGCTGGATCTCTGGCTGGGTGTCTGGGTGTCTGTCTGGGTCTGTCTGACTGGCTGGCTGTCTGTCTGGGTCTCTGTCTGGGTCTCTGTCTGTCTGTCTGTCTGTCTGGTTCTTTGTCTGGGTGTCTGTCTGGCCTGTCTGAGTCTCTGTCTGTGTCTCTGTCTGTGTCTCTGTCTGGCCTGTCTGTCTGTCTGTCTGTATGTCTGGCCTGTCTGTCTGTCTGTGTGTCTGTTTGTCTGTCTAGGTCTCTGTCTGGTCTCTGTCTGCCTGTCTGTCTGTCTGTCTGTCTGTCTCTCTCTCTCTCTCTCTCTCTCTCTCTCTCTCTGTCTTGCTCACTGTCTGGCATGTCTGGGTCTCTGTCTGGGTAACTGTCTGGGTCTCTGTCTGTCTGTCTGTCTGTCTGTCTGTCTGTCTGTCTGTCTGTCTGTCTGTCTGTCTGTCTCTCTGTCTGTCTGTCTGTCTTGCTGTCTTGCTTGCTGGCTGGCTGGCTGGCTGGCTGGCTGGCTGGTTGGCTCTCTGCCTGGCCTGTCTGGGTCTCTGTCTGCGTGTATTGCTGGAACATAGTCAGGGTTCTACATTAGATATATGTTTGGGATTGTATTACGGGACAATATCCAGGGTCAGGTTTGAACATACCTAATATGTATGGGCTTTAATTAAGAAACAATATCCAGGGTCAGGTTTGTGGATAAAATATATATATGGGCCTGTATTAAAGGAGAATATCTAGGGTCAGGTGTGTACATTATGTATATGTATGGGCTTGTATTATGTGACAATAGTTAGAGTCAGGTTTGTACATCTGTCTGGCCCTCTTTCTGGCCTGTCTGGTCACTGTCTGGTCTCTGTCTGGTCTCTGTCTGTCTGTGTGTGTCTGTCTGTCTGTCTGTCTGTCTGTCTGTCTGGCTCTCTGTCTGGGTCTCTGTCTGACCTGTCTGGGTCTCTGTCTGGGTCTCTGTCTGGCCTGTCTGTCTGTCTGTCTGTCTGTTTGTCTGTCTGTCTGTCTGTCTGTCTGTCTGTCTGTCTGCCTGTCTGTATTACGGGACAATATCCAGGGTCAGGTTTGAACATACCTAATATGTATGGGCTTTAATTAAGAAACAATATCCAGGGTCAGGTTTGTGGATAAAATATATATATATGGGCCTGTATTAAAGGAGAATATCTAGGATCAGGTGTGTACATTATGTATATGTATGGGCTTGTATTATGTGACAATAGTTAGAGTCAGGTTTTTACATAAGGTATATATACGGGCGTGAATTAAAGGACAATATATAGGTTCAGGTTTGTACATTATGTATATGCATGGGCTTTTACTACGGGACAATAGTCAGGGCCAGCTGTGTACATAAGTAATATGTATGGGCTTAAATCCAGATCAGGTTTGTACATTAGATTCATGTATAGGGTTATATTAAGGGAAATAGTCGGGGCCAGGTTTATACATAATGTGTATGTATGGGCTTGTATTATGGAACAATAGTCAGGGTCAGGTTTGTACATAATACGTATGGGCTTTAATTAAGTGACACTATTCAGGTTCAGGTTTGTACATAAATCGTATATACGGGCTTGTATTAAGGTAAAATATCCAAGGTCAGGTATTAGGTACATGCATGGGCTTGTATTAAGGTACAATATCCAGGGACAGGTTTCTCCATTTGCTTGTATGTCTGTCTGTATGTCTGTCTTTGTCTTCTTCTCTGTCTGTATGTCTGTCTGTCTGGCACTATGTCTGATTCTCTGTCTGTCTGTCTGTCTGGCATGTCTGTCTGTCTGGGTCTCTGTCTGGGTCTCTGTCTGGCCTGTCTGGGTCTCTGTCTGGCCTGTCTGTCTGTCTGTCTGTCTGTCTGTCTGTCTGTCTGTCTGTATGTCTGTCTGTCTGTCTGTCTGTCTGTCTGTCTGTCTGTCTGTCTGTCTGTCTGTCTGTCTGGTTCTTTGTCTTGCTCACTGTCTGGCATGTCTGGCTCTTTGTCTGGGTTACTGTCTGGGTCTCTGTCTGGGTCTCAGTCTGTCTGTCTGTCTGTCTGTCTGGCACAATGTCTGATTCTCTGTCTGTCTGTCTGTCTGTCTGGCATGTCTGTCTGTCTTGGTCTCTGTCTAGGTCTCTGTCTGGCCTGTCTGGGTCCCTGTCTAGCCTGTCTGTCTGTCTGTCTGTCTGTCTGTCTGTCTGTCTGTCTGTCTGTCTGTCTGTCTGTCTGTCTGTCTGTCTGTCTGTCTGTCTGTCTGTCTGTCTGTCTGTCTGTCTGTCTCTCTCTCTCTCTCTGTCTCTCTCTCTCTGCCTGGCCTGTCTGGGTCTCTATCTGGCTCTCTGCATGGCATGTCTGTGTCTCTGTCTGGCTCTCTGCCTTGCCTGGCTGGGTCTCTGTCTAGCCTGTCTGGCTCTCTGTCTGGCCCTCTGTCTGACCTGTCTTGCCTGTCTGTCTGTCTGTCTGGGTCTCTGTCTGGGTCTCTGTCTGTCTGTCTGTCTGTGTGTCTGTCTGTCTGGGTCTCTGTTTGGGTCTCTGTCTGGCCTGTCTGGCTCTCTGTCTGGCTCTCTGTCTGGTCTGTCTGGCCTGTCTGGCCTGTCTGGCCTGTCTGGCCTGTCTGGCCTGTCTGGCCTGTCTGGCCTGTCTGGCCTGTCTGTCTGTCTGTCTGTCTGTCTGTCTGGGTCTCTGTCTGGCCTGTCTGGGTCTCTGTCTGGGTCTCTGTCTGGGTCTCTGTCTGGGTCTCTGTCTGGGTCTCTGTATGTCTGTCTGTCTGTCTGGCCTGTCTGTCTGTCTGTATGTCTGTCTGTCTGTCTGTCTGGCTGGCTGGCTGGCTGTCTGGCTGACTGGATCTCTGGCTGGGTCTCTGTC